>PVNU02003350.1:0-18313 GCA_003013855.2 Liriodendron chinense | reverse complement strand
AGAGAGAAAAGAGAGAGGGCGCGTGGGGTTTCTTGGGCGAGAGGGCGAGAGACGACCGTTAAGAAAAAAGTGAGAGGAGCGAAGGCGCTGGGATGGATTTGAAATGGCCGTTTCCTTCGGCAGGAAGCAAACGCCTTTTTATAGGGAGCGGATTAGGAAATTGGAATGCGTCCCGAGTTACTCAGAACGCTCTTATCGTACTGAGTAAACTCAGTTGGGCCCAGTGTAAATGTATGTAGTTTATCTACACCGTCCATCCACTTTTCCAGATCATTTAAGGGGTTGAAACCAAATTCGAAGCATATCCAAAACCCAGGTGGACCATACCACAAGAAAAAGTGGGTATAATGATTTCCACCGTTGAAACCTTTCAAGGGCCCGCAGTGATGTTTATTTATCATCTAACCTGTTCACAAGATCACACAGGCATTGATGAAGGTTAAAAACAAATATCAGCTTGATCCAAAACTTGCATGGACCCCAAGAATTTTTCAACGGTACAGGTTCAATTCGCATTGTTTCCAGTGGTGTGGTCCACTTAAAGCTTTTTCTATGCTTCACTTTTCATCTCAAGACACAAAATTATATTTTAAAATGGATAAACGGAGTGGATGAAATACAGAAATCACGGTGGACCCCGCAGAGTTTACTTATACGCAATCTGCTTCCCCGGATTAGGTGCGGCCCGGCTTCACGCAACACGGTGCGGCCCTGATCCTGGCGCCCCACCTTGATGTAGATATTATATATCCACTCCGTATATCCGTTTTCTCAGATCATTTTTATGGCAAGAGAGAAAAAAAATGAAGGATATAAAAGTCCCAGGTGGAACACACCACAGGAAAGAATGGTGAGTGACCATTAAAAGCTTTTTGAGGGCCACAAAAATTGGATCAAGAAGATATTTGTGTTTTACCTTCATCCAGGTGGTTGTGGCCTTATCAGTTGGTTGGATAGAAAATGAAAATTACATTGAGCATCACTGTGAGCGCTCAATTACCACTGTTTGCTACAGTAGGGTCCATCTCAGATATGGATCTAGTTAATTTTTTACTCATGCCCTAAAATGATATTTTAAAATTGATGGGCAGCGTGGATATACAATTTATATATCAAGGTGGGCCCACTATCAGGGTCGCACCGTGTTGGGTGATGATGGGTCGGGTCTCACCTCATCCTCTTCCAAACCAAGCCCACTGAAAAAGCTCTCTCGGGCCCGGCTCGGCTCGAAAAAGCTTGGTTCGACTTGATTCGTAAGCTAGAATATGTATAAAATGGGAGCTCAACACACACCCCAACCAGCTTGAATGGTTTACATTATATACATGTTTACATGCTTAAATGGTTTACATGCTTAAAAGACCCATCTAATGCATGTTTTATGATTGTAGGAATGAGAGAGAGACTTCACCAATTTGAAGGCTAAAAGGCCATTTTAGAAGCCAATTGATGATTATGGAAGGTGAGCCAAAGAAGAAAGAAAGAAGCAAGGAGAGGAGAGAGAGAAAGAAAGAAGAAAATCAAGAGAAAAATAGGCTTGACCGGTCAAGACCGGTCGGCCACAAGGTAGCCCTCCTTACATGCTTGCTGGACCAAGGACTAGGCCAGTCCGACCGGTAAAGACAGGTTGGCCAGTCACCATATAGGCACATAACCTAGAAGTCCTAGGTTGGCATTAAGTAATTAGAGGGTGGAAGTTACAATTCACATCCATTTCGACACTCGAACTAAGCATGACGTTCGAAGAGATAATATATCCATTAGTTTGTTTAGTTTAAATTTCTTTGTGTACTTATAATGTATGCATCCTCCTATACCATGAGACTAGGTTTGTTTTAAAAGGGTGCAAGTCCGAACCATGGTAAAAGTCTCGTGCACAAGACTCGTGTGATTCAGCTCCTAAGATGGGGCCAAAGTTTGAAACTGTTTTGCCGTACCAGAGTATCTTTGGTGTGTTTATCTTAGTGTCAGTCAGGAACCCTTACATTTGATGTGGTTGGGCAACGGCTGCCCTGATTCAGTAGTAGTCGAAGCCTCTCCACCTTTGATCTTCTCTTTCTTCACGTCCTAGAATGCCTTAAACACTCAAAAGACAGGGTGTTCAGTTAGTGCAGCGGGTCATTCAGAAGAAGGCTACGTTTGACATTATGCAATTAAATTGCTTACAGGTTTGTCAATTGATGGCATTACAGGCTTGTGTGCAGATTTAGATGGATTTCTGATGTTTACTTCGCATCTAACCCTCGATTTATGTATGTTATTTTTTCAATGGGCAGGATCTAAATGTATTGAGATTTTGCAGTTTATACTCATTGTTATAGCGGGTTCGGTGGGGGAGAAGCTCTTCTATCGGGCTGCAGTTCAGGTTAGAACTTGAACAAGACAACCTTGATTTTTGTTTTAAAGATCAGTTCACTTTTCTTTGGGTAGTTGCAATGGAATTCATATTTGTTAAATTTTTTTAAGCATGAACATAAGTTTCATCTCTCTAGCAAGAACCCCTACCTCGAATCCCATCAACAACATTTTGCATCAAAGTTCACACTTGATGGTGGAATGGCTACAGTTCAGGTCAGAACTTGAACAAGACAACCTTGATTTTTGTTTTAAAGATCAGTTCACTTTTCTTTGGGTAGTTGCAATGGAATTCATATTTGATTTCTTTGGGTAGTTGCAATGGAATTCATATTTGTTAAATTTTTTTAAGTATGAACATAAGTTTCATCTCTCTAGCAAGAACCCCTACCTCGAATCCCATCAACAACATTTTGCATCAAAGTTCATACTTGATGGTGGAATGGCACAACATGATTCATGTAGTCGAACCCAATTAACCAGGATAAGGCTAGATGATGAGGATGATATTCAATGTCCTTCCAAGTAAAAAATGAGATGAATTATTTGGTCTTCCGTGCATCAGGGTGTGTAAAAATGTCTGGAGCCCAAGCCTATGCAGGTGGGGCCCTATGCTTCATAGTAAAAAAACTCTCATGATGTATTTGTTTCATCCATGCCGTTCATCCCTTTTTCCAAATCATCCTAAGGCCCAAAATGAGGTAGATCCAAATCTCATGAGGACCACAACACAGGAGTCAGTGGTGATTAAAGGCCTACCATTAAAACCTTCTTGGGGCCCACACAAGTTTTCTTCATCTATTTTTTGCAATTTCATCTCTGTCTATTTTTTTCCCTTCTATTTGCAGTTCTCTCTAACGAATTCCATGAAAAAGAGAAATATATAAAAAAAGAAAGATGAAAATGAAAAAAAATGTGAGACGTGAAAAAAAAAAAGAAAAAAAAGAAACAAAGAACTAAAAAAAAAATGCAGAAAAAAAGTGAGAAGTGCCATAAAAGGAGAAAAGTGTAAAAATAGATAAAATTGTAAAAATAAAAAATAACACAAAATAAAAAAGAAAAATGGAAAAAAAGAGGGTAGTGCAAGAAACAGAGAAGTGTAATAAAAAAGAGAGAAGTGAAAAAAATATGGGAGAAGTGCAAAAAAAAAGTGTAGAGAAAAGAGAGAAGTGAAGAGAGAGAGAGAGAGAGAGAGAGAGAGAGAGAGAGAGGAGGAAAAGAAAAAAGAAAAAGATAGAAGTTCGTAAAAAGGAGAAGTGAAAAAGAATAAACAAGTGTAATACAAAAAGAGAGATGAAAAAAGAGAAAGTGAAAAAACAAAAGAGAGAGAACTGCAAATAGAAGGGAAAAAAATAGACAGAGATGAAATTGCAAAAAATAGATGAAGAAAACTTGTGTGGGCCCCAAGAAGGTTTTAATGGTAGGCCTTTAATCACCACTGACTCCTGTGTTGTGGTCCTCATGAGATTTGGATCTACCTCATTTTGGGCCTTAGGATGATTTGGAAAAAGGGATGAACGGCATGGATGAAACAAATACATCATGAGAGTTTTTTTACTATGAAGCATAGGGCCCCACCTGCATAGGCTTGGGCTCCAGACATTTTTACACACCCTGATGCACGGAAGACCAAATAATTCATCTCATTTTTTACTTGGAAGGACATTGAATATCATCCTCATCATCTAGCCTTATCCTGGTTAATTGGGTTCGACTACATGAATCATGTTGTGCCATTCCACCATCAAGTATGAACTTTGATGCAAAATGTTGTTGATGGGATTCGAGGTAGGGGTTCTTGCTAGAGAGATGAAACTTATGTTCATACTTAAAAAAATTTAACAAATATGAATTCCATTGCAACTACCCAAAGAAATCAAATATGAATTCCATTGCAACTACCCAAAGAAAAGTGAACTGATCTTTAAAACAAAAATCAAGGTTGTCTTGTTCAAGTTCTGACCTGAACTGTAGCCATTCCACCATCAAGTGTGAACTTTGATGCAAAATGTTGTTGATGGGATTCGAGGTAGGGGTTCTTGCTAGAGAGATGAAACTTATGTTCATGCTTAAAAAAATTTAACAAATATGAATTCCATTGCAACTACCCAAAGAAAAGTGAACTGATCTTTAAAACAAAAATCAAGGTTGTCTTGTTCAAGTTCTAACCTGAACTGCAGCCCGATAGAAGAGCTTCTCCCCAACCGAACCCGCTATAACAATGAGTATAAACTGCAAAATCTCAATACATTTAGATCCTGCCCATTGAAAAAATAACATACATAAATCGAGGGTTAGATGCGAAGTAAACATCAGAAATCCATCTAAATCTGCACACAAGCCTGTAATGCCATCAATTGACAAACCTGTAAGCAATTTAATTGCATAATGTCAAACGTAGCCTTCTTCTGAATGACCCGCTGCACTAACTGAACACCCATCTTAACCTGATCGAGAAAAGAACCGGAAAAAAATCGCAATGCAATGACTAATATCTTGAAACATCTACAAACCTATTTTATTTGATATTTGAACTTTTTCAATTTGCACCATTAGCCTGCTGCATTAACAGATCAGCTAAAACTGCTGCAACAGTCAATTAGAAAGAGATGAACGAAGTTCAGCTCCCTTTAGTTCAGACCCAAAAGTTCTAATGAACAAGGATTAGTTCCCATGCAACAAAACATGAGACAGCAGATGATACATCGAATAATCAAGATGGACAATTGGTTCACATAAAGGACTTCAATGGAAGTATGCATCTGGAAATATATAAGGAATCTGACACTAATTGTGCACTAAATGATGAAAAATCTTGGAAGAAAACTAACCAATAAGCAATTTCATCTGCTGCAAACCATGAATGAGAAAGAAACTAAAGAACCATAAAAAAAAAAATCAACCAAATTACAGTTCACTGCCATTTCCTTCCATAGCAGCCATCCAATTTCCAAATACATTAATATTGAATAAAGCCAAAAAAAAAAAAAAAAAAAAAACGCATTCTTCACATTTGTCAAGACCAAAAAGCATTGCAAATGATCTTTTTTCTCCGTATACATTGCAAACAATCACATCAATTAAATATGGGTTGTGCAGATTATCTGCTTTCGCCGGCCATTGATATTGAATGAATCTGACATAGCTTCAATAATGAGGCCAAAGGATGTGCCTATATTCCTGTGGTGAGGCAGTGGGACAAACCAATCTTCACAAGGAGGCTCAGTATACTGTCCACAACAAGAATGGAAAGAACTGAAAGCAATCTTTTCTTTTCTTAGTCTTCCACACCATCTACCTATGGATATACTTGATCAAATCTCTTACCACACATTCGAACTTAATTACACTAACAAAGAACTGAAAGTTGTACTTTGCTACTTTTGAAGTGGATTTCTGTTGTGGTGTGTTGGCCTACTGGTCTTATGCTGATTTAGCTTAAAAATGATATTCTTAATGGCACACTCCAAAATTGGAAAGAATGGCGCTGAGATAGGAAAAATGCAAAGCAAAAAAAAAATTAAGGAAATTGCAAAATGAAAGGAAAAATTCAACAATTTTGATAAACATCAAGTTAATCTTACAAACCACCAACTGTAAGGTAAATTCTTAAACTCGCAAGGTAGATTGCATGGTCATGAATCATTACTCTCAAACTTTAACAGTTTCACATTACCAGGAATATGCATAGCAAGCTTAAAAGCACATTTTGAAAATCGCAAAAATTAGCATGATAAACTAACTGCCAAAATGATTTTTTTTCTTTTCTTTTTGATTGCATATTGACCAAACATGTACTTTTTCACATGATCAATTTTCAAGAAACAAGAAATCAATTCTACTACATATCTAAATCAATCAAAACAAGACATACCAGTTGGAGATGGATAGATGGACATGTTGTCTGTAATGTAATCCATAAATTTGGCCCTGGTATGATGTTCAATATCATGAGAATCAATCACCCTAGCGGAGCTGCACATCGATCCAGTATTTATTGCTCGCTTTCTGATCAAATACATCCTTTAACTGAGCCACTAAACTGGGTTTCGACATAAGCCATCTATGTGCAACAAAAAGAAGAATGTCAAAATTAAGTGATTAGGAAGGATGAGTGAAAATATCCACAAGAAATTCCCTAACAAAAATTCAAAGAGGGCCCTTCCATATGCATACATACCTTGGATTTGCTATCAGGCAAAGGTACAGGAGTCCCATATCCCTCGGGGAGTGAAACCAGGCACATTGGAGGTGTCTTAGGACAGCTCCTCTCCCAATGTCGATTGCTTTGCAGCTTCCCAATGTTGCCTTCAACATCAATACAATGAATATAACTGTGTTTACTTCTTCTACACAATTACGATGCCTAATGAGCTCTTCAATCGAACAGAGGCCCCACAATCTTTTTCTTCTTCCCTCTTCTTTTCGAGCTAACATTATCATCTTCCATCTTCTCGGCAGGTTCCTGATCTGCCAAAGCATTCAGATCGACATCTCCTTCAATTTCTTTATCTCAATCATCATCTTCTCCTCCTCCTCTTCGGCCATGGGGGTTTCTATGTCTAAGACCGTTGAGAGAGAAGAGGGGCGCGCGCGCGTGAGAGAGAGAGAGGGAGGGGGGGGGGGGGGGGGGGGGGGACCGTTAGGGAGAGGGAAGGATTTTAAATGGCAGAGAGAGAAAGACAACCGTTAAGGAGAGACAAATAGAGAAAGAGACGACCGTTAGGGAGGGATGGATTTGGAAAGGGCAGAGAGAGAGAAAGACTACCGTTAAGGAGAGGGGGGGGGGGGGGGGGATTTGAAATGGGTGTTTGCTTCGGCGTGAAGCAAAAAAAAGTCCGTTATATGGACTGGGACGCGGATTCCCTGCGAAAAGCAGAGTTCCTGCCTGGGAACCTAGGTGGGGCCCACCGTGATGTTTGTGACAAATCCACCCCGTCTATCCGTTTTGTGAGATCATTATAGGACATTAAAACAAAACCGATTGGGATCCAAGACTCAAGTGGGCCGCACTTGAGTAGGGAAATTCGTACCGTTGAAACTTTCCTGATGTCTACAGTGATGTTTATGTGCTATCCATACCGTTCATAACGTCATTCCTACTGGGATGATCTGAAAACACAAATATAGCCTGATTCAAAACTTCTGTGGCTCCACGAATATTTCAACTGTGGAAGTTTAATTCTCACGTTTTCGGCCCACTTAGTATTAGATTAGGCTAATGTTTTGTTCATGTCCTAAAATGAGCTAAAAAAATGGATGAACGGAGTGGATTTCTCACAAACATCACGGTGGGCCCCACCTAGGTTCCCAGTGCAGGAACTCCCTGCCAAAGGCTTGCGCAGGAAATCAGCGTCCAGCTGAAAGGCGATTATAATAAGTTCTTGATGGCGGAGGAAATTAAATGGAAGCAGCGGTTGAGGGCCACATGGCTTAAAGAGGGAGATAGAAACACAAAGTTCTTCCACGGCATGGCTAGTGCAAGGGCTCGGGCAAATAGAATCGAAACTGTTATGGTGGACGGGGTTCAGGTGGAAGGAAAGGAGGAGGTGAGTAAGACCATAGTCGACTACTACGAGAAGATTCTATCGAGAACCCAAATTTCACGCCCTAAACTGGACCACCTGGAGTTTGGTATGTTATCAAGTGAAGAAGCCCAATTTCTGGAAAGGGATATCTCAGAGGAAGAAGTCTTAAAGGCGGTTAAGGAGCTAGGTAGGGACAAGGCGTTAGGCCCAAATGGTTTTCCTATAGCTTTATTCTGGGATATGCTTTAAGGAAGATATGATGGAATTCATTAAAGATTTCTCTATGCACGGCAAGCCAGTGTCAGAGTTGGGAGCTTCTTTTATTGCTCTTATGTTAAAGGAGGGGGCTGAGACCCTAAAAGATTTCTGTTCGATCAGCCTCATCGGATCTCCGTACAAAATCTTTGCGAAAGTTCTTGCCTCTTGCTTTCATGCCTTTTTGGGTCCTGTCATATTGAGTATGCAGGGTGCTTTTGTTTAAGGAAGACAAATCCTAGATAACTCTCTCATCGTAAATGAAGTCGTGAATTTAAGGCATAAGGAAGGCAAGGGTGGGGTAGTATGCAAGCTAGATTTAGAGAAAGCTTACGATCATGTTGACTGGGAGTTCCTCGATTACATGCTCAGCCGTTTGGGTTGTGGAATTAAATGGAGGAATTGGATGCATGAATGTGTGGGATCGGCAAAATTCTTGATCCTATTTAATGGATCCCCAAAAGGGTATATTTAAAGTCCTCTAGGGGGTTGAGACAAGGTGATCCGCTATCCCCGTTTCTTTTTGTCGTCGTGGTTGTTAAAACTAGAAAATGCGCAAGGTAGTTTTCTTGCGTTCCGTTGTTCTGGAGTTCTGAGTATCGGAAACATTCATGGGCAATCATATGCAATCACAAAGTACACAAAGAGAAAGATATCGCAAGGCAAATTTTATTCCAGAGATTCTGAGATCTTGTACATTCCAGGCCATGATCTGGCACAAACCCTTAATTACATTAATGGATGATCACCCTTGATTAAAAGGCAAAAGTAAATGTATGCAAGTGTCATAGATAAATTAAAAAAGCAAATGAGGAAGTATCAATGTAAATCATGCACACCATAAAGAGCACAAATTTTTATGTGGAAACCCTTGAGGGAGAAAACCACGGCACAAAGTGACAAAACTCCACTATGAATAATGTTTGTACAATAGATGGAGTATTCGAGAAAAGGCCCAGATAGATCGAGTAGGTGACTAAGTCATCGGGGACTATGGTCTTTGAATTTGCAGTCGTAGAGACCTGTGTAATTTTTATTATGGACTGATTCATTGTTTAGACAAGTCGGATGTTTCTGTCCCATGTTCTTTCGGGTTGTCCGGGTTGTAAGACTGCCAAGGGTTTTTTAATCGAGCCGTGCATCGCTGGGCCGTCTTCTCGTATTTTTATGATGGGTGACCACTGGAGTACACGAACTACGACTGTTGGATAGCACAACTCAGAGTCATCACCTGCTTTATTTGCACCGATGACCGCAGAAAGGCACATCGCAACTACCTGCCCAGTCTAACAAGCAGATCCCGTTTTGTATGGGTAGTACATCGACTAACTCTAGCGATAGTAGTTCATAACAAGCATCTTAAAGTAATTTGGAATTCTTCGTTTATGGTTTCGAATGGTAACCATAGTCCCTTCTATTTAGTCTTAAGCCTCAATCTGGGCTAAACTCTAGTTGTGCAATGAACATAATCGATTCAAAGTTCTTGTAATCAGTTGTCGAATCAGGCTAGAGTCTGCTGGCTTGTCTTTAGAAGCAATCCCGATCCTGCACCTTTGTTGATAGCTAATTCGCAATGAGAGATAAGTAGAGAACCTGCTCACGCATGCATAAATGTGCGGGACATTATAACAAGGCAAGAGATCTTTCATGCACGATAAATGCAATAGAATATAGATCGTATGAGATTGATTGTATGTGATGGATTCAATAGAAGACGTCATGTGAGAATGATTCATATGAGAATACAATAATATGTATGCCACGTGAGGTTGAATACATGTTGAGTTGAGTAAGGTAAATGTTGAGTTAAGTAAGGTAATGTTGGCTTCGGGGCCTTTGCCTCGTTGGTAGACTCTGCGGAGTTTCAATAAGAGGTCTAGGTCTCGAAACCCATCAGGGTGAATTCCAGTCGCTGACAGCACCTGTGGGTGTGTCGCATGACTGACCGGCTAGGTGTGTTGCCCGATTAACTAGGTGGGTATGTTGCATGACTGGCCAAAAAAAAAAAAAAAAGTAAGGTAAATGTTTAGTTTAAATAAGATGAATGCTGTATTAAGCAGAGATGAGTATTAAATTAAGCATAGATGGATATTAGATTAAGCCAAGATGAGTGCTAGATTAAACAAGATGAATGTTGATGCACGAAGCAAGCAATAGTATCTAATCACAGCTCCATTTCTGTATAGATTTGCACTAAAACAATATTCTGGTCATTTTGCTGCCTGGAAATTCTAAGTAAAAATCTGGATTTTTAACATATCTACAGATCGACTATAAAATATCATGAATATTTTACCGCTCATTGGTGTTTTAGCATAATTAGGGTATTTCAGATTTTTTGAATGGTTTAGATTCGAAGAAAACCCCTCCGTTCAAAAGATGAACTTTTTAGGGAGTGCTAAAAAATCGCAATTTGTACTTCGGATGGAAAATTAAAATTTTTATTATTGAGAATTTATTTTTTAGTATTTTTTGTTGAATCCAAATGGGGGGTACTTACTTATTTACATAAATAACTTAAAGTAAATGGAATGAGGGGTACTTCCTTATTTACTTAAACGTTTTTATGTAAATAAGGTGTGTAGTGTGTAGTGCAGGTGCAGGTATGCAGTGTAGTGCGGTGTTCAGAGTTGAAGAAATGGCTAAGTATTGGCATAGGTGGTGGGCGCATGAGGTCCAAGAAGTAAAGTGGCGCATGTGGATAGAGTGGGCGCATGTGGGGACATGCGGGAGCTGGTGGGTGCATGTGAAGACATGTGGGAGCTGGCTGGCACATGTAAGCATGAAGGGAGGAGGTTGGCGCATGTGTCCCTTGGTGAGAGGGTGTGGGCGCATGTGTCCCTTGGTGTGGGAGTGTGTGGGTGTATGTGTCACTTGGTGCTCTCTCTCTCTCTTAGCTCTCTCCACTCTACATACTGAGGTCATCAAGGGGTTGGGGTATTTATAGTCTGTTAATCGGGTGCGGGCCCGGGCAAGGAGAAGTTGCTGGCGCATGTATTTAGAGGGGAGTTTTCGGGCGCATGTACTTAGAGAGGAATTTCTGAGCACATGTACTTAGGAGTTTCCGGACACATATAAAGGAGTTTTCGGGCGCATGTTATTCTGCACTTGCACGTCTCCACGAAAATGGTCATAACTTCTTCGTTACAAATTCGATTTGGACGCCCTTATACTCATCGGAAAGTTATTTCGGCGATCTACGCAATGAAACTATCATGGTAACCTTTAGAAGCCTCTTTCATCTTCAAAAGTGAGCCCCAAGTGATCGATGCCATCAATAATGTACGGTCTTTGATGAATGACACATATCTCCTTCGTTACAACTTGGAATTAGATGATCTTGGACTTATCGAAATTGTGACATGGTATGAATTCGCATGACATATAATTTTCTTCAAACGTATATTGCTTGCGCAATCATCCTCTGACTGGAAGCGAGCTCTTCACTGATATTTGTTCTCATAATTAGAAAAATTCAGGTTTCAGACTCCGATTGTTCACTCCAATGGACAGGTACCTTTTCGGAGATTAAAGTCATTGATGCCAGAGCACTTTTAGCCTTTAATCATGTTGCTGAATGAACGGGTCGGCTTGCGAATGGTCAAATGCTGTTAATTTCGGTAGTTCCTTCCCAATTCGGATCCTTCAATCGGCTCCTAGCAGGGGGAAACGTACTTTGGGGTGTGCATGCGGAAATATGCATCGCATGGCATCCAAATTCAAAGGTTAGGGGTTTTTGGGCATTCCGAAGCATTTGGCGGTAATACGCATGTCCAGATCAACTTTGGAATGACAGATTTCAGTTTTGGGTGTGATTGCGCGAGCTGCCGGAGCCAGAACCGCACCAACACTCTATTGCTTTTCTAACTGCTTATAGGTCTGTTGCTGACTTTGACTGATGTATTCAAGTCGTCACTTCTTCTTTTATTATTTGTGACATTTTGAGCCCCAATAGTGGTTGAAGCTTTGAGCAGGATTCTAACAAAAGGGATATGTCAGGGCCTATTTAGGGGCGCTTTTAGGTGGGAGCAAGTGATTTCCAAGTGTCGCATCTCTAATTTGCAAACGATACAATTTTATTTTGTGAACCGGATGCATATCAACTTGTGAATCTTCAGAAGGGTTTATTTTGGTTTGAAATGGTGGCTGGTCTAACTATAAACTTGCAAAAAACATCATTATTGGGCATCGGGCTGCCGGGAGATGAGGTAAATGATCTTGCTCAAGTGTTTGGTTGTAATGCGGAGTCCTTCCCAATGATGTATCTAAGCCTTCCATTGTGTATCAGAAAAGTGAATAAAGGGATGTGGGACCCTCTCATAGATTCGATAGGAAATTATCTGGATGGAAAAGTCAGACTTTGTCCTTAGGCGGTCGTATAGTCTTCAAATGTCTATTTTCAAATGTCCCAAAGGGGAAGCTTAGAAGGGACTTCTTATGGCAAGGTGGGGCAGTGAAGAAGAAGTTTCATCTTATGAAGTGGTCGGAAGTTTGCAGGCCGAAGGAAGAAAGGGGAATTGGTATCCGCCCTTTAGAATCTATGAATGAAGCATTATCGGGGAAATGGATTTGGAATTGGGGGGGGGGGGGGGGGAAGAAGTACGGATTAAATACCGCTGGTTGGTGGCCCAATAGTGCGAGCTTGTACAGGGCATCCGGGATCTGGAAGCAGATTATGAAACTCAAAGGGATTGTTCTTCAAGGAGTGGCTTATGATCCGGGGGATGGGTTGAGGATAAGGTTTTGGAAGGACATTTGGCTTGGGGAAAGTGCTTTGGAAGATAGCTCCCCAAATCTTGCTCGCGTCGTCTCAAATCCGGAGATCTTTGTTAGAGGCTGTTTCGCGATCATGGGCACACAGGGGGTGTGGAATCCGATGTGCAGAAGAGCCCTTGAAGAGGTGGAGTTTCAAGAGCTCACGTCGCTCCTAAGTCAGTTGGTAGGCATTTCAGTATTGGAAGGGGTAAATTCAGTGCGTTGGCTCAAGGATAAGTCTAGGATGTTTTTCGTGAGGTCTCTCCATTCCTTCATCGTTTTGAGCCATAGTGGTGGGGTCGTTAAGGCACATACCTTCTTTCTTTGGTCTTTTGGCGCGCCGTTTAAAGTAGTGGCTTTTGCTTGGTTGGTGGGATGGAATGAGGTTTTCACTATTGATAATTTGCGTAAGAGAGGGCTTTGCATCACACCATTGCATGCCCTCTTTGCCTAGAGGATGGGGAATTGGTCCCCCACTTGTTTATGCATTGTTGCTTCTCCAGGGAGGTGTGGGCTTTCATCTTCCAATTCTTTGACATTGCTTGGGTTTTTCCAGGAGGCATCGAAGACTTCTTTATCCAATGGCAGGGGGGGAGCATCCCATGATTGGAGATTGTTCTTCTTAGCCAGGTTGTGGGCGATCTGGTAGGAAATAAATAATAGGTGTTTTAAGAGCATCTTGGGAAACCCGGTGGGGTTTTTTTGTCTTGCGCGCTCTCTCTCGTGTTTGAGTGGAGGACGTTTTGTTATTAGCATATAGTTAGTTGGGAGGGGGATTCCTAGTTTGTTGGGGAATCCTTGTTGTTTTTTGCTTTCTCTTTTTCCGTTTGTTTTTTTTCCGGCTCTGCTGTTTTCTCAATAAATTGTCATCCTAAAAAAAAAAAAAAAAAACAATAATTTGTCCAATTTCATGATATATGTGCTTTGTAAAATACAATTGTGAAACTATCTAGACATGGATACAATTGTGAAACTATCTTGACATGGAAATTTATCAACTTGATATAGCAAAATTGTTTCTTTTTCTTCTTCAATCCCTTCCTACCCACCATCAAGATTTGGAAAACTCCTATTTATTTTATTTTGTAAATAGGGTTAATTCTTCTTCTAGTGTTGGCCATCTTATGGAAGAAAGTTGTGTTTTTGCCCTACTCTTTGAGCCACAGTGCTCTTGACTTTTGCCTCTAAGATACTCTTGATTTGAGGACAGCATGGGAAGAGAAGAAAGCAAGACACAAATTACAAGACAAGAACTCCCTATGATGCAATAACTTGAAGAAATGGAACTAAATTGAATCAAATCCAAAGATAAATGCCATTCTAAAGTTCTTATCTTCCTACACTCCTAAATAAGCAAATAAACAATAACAATAAAGAAAAAAGTAGATAAATGGAATTTCTTAACCCATAGCACAATGGCATCACACCACAAGGGCTCGAAAGACTCCAATAGAGTGTTAAATCCTATCGCAGGAAAAAATACCATTAATTCATTAAAATAATCACCCTTTGCTCAGAAAGAGTCTTCGAGTGTTAATACATTTCTCTTAAAGAAAAAGTAACCAAATATAATCCTATCCATGTATTTCTTCTAATCCTAACCATCTATTCAATGAAGTATTAAAAATGATAGGGAATCACGTCATGACCATACATGTTTCCCATAAATCATATATAACTTGAATTTAAGGTATTCTATAATGGTAACGGTGGCCGTAACGACCACTGCCATTACCGTTGCGATACAGGCCATTACACCCTTTTTTTTCTTGAAAAAAATTTGTTTCAGCCCTGTTATCAGGCTGTTACAGCCCATTTTTCTGTAACAGCTATTACAACTGTTTCGGCCCTTGAATTATATCGGAATTGCATGATCTTGTTACTAGTTAATTTTCTGCAAAGCCTATTGAGTTAACTCACTAAAAAATTATTAAAATACCTTGAATCCAGTTACAACCAGTGTTCGTAGTATCGGGATTGTTTTTTTTTTTTTTAATGGTGTTGATTTTATTAATTAAGAGGCCAAAGCGGCCTAAAGGATTGCAAAGCAGCCCAAGTGGCAAAATTAAGAGAATAATCCTCTAGAACCAAAGAGTTCAAGGCTAATTAACATCTACCTTAGCTTGCCTAATGACCTCAACCACTACTCTATAGCGGTTCCAAAAACACCAATTGTCACTTCCTTTTTAATGCCCAAAGACCAGCTAAAACCACCAATTTCCATAATTTCCTCCCTTTTTTCCCAACCCCTCCTTCATGTGAAGAGAGTAAGAACACTTTCATCTACTCTAGCAACACCCATGGCACACCAAGTAAACTCAGAAGCTTTTCTTAGAGCTCCCGGAATCATTACATTTATTGTTAATTGGGGTATGAAAGCATGTATCAATATCACCGATACTTGGAAATGTATCGCTAATCGAGGGAAACATAGAGAAAAAGGTGGAATTTTTCAAACTTCAGGAGATGCTAAAATACATTTTTTTTATAAATATATTTAGGAATAAAAAATTGCAAAAAAGGAATGATACATGATAAGTTTCTATTTTAATAGGGGCCCAAACCATGTGCTGTCATAAAAATAAAACCAGTGCAATAGTAACAAAAATGTATCCGTGCATACATAAGTACATCATCTATCATCCATCCATCCATCTACACATACATACATACTTACACGCACGCATGCATTCACCGACACTCATCAATCCATCCATGCATGATACTTCCATATATGCATAATGCAACCATCCATCCAGCCATCAATGAACACAGCCACACATACATGTATCATACATCCATCAATACATGCATGCACAATTATGAAATGATATAATTATTTTTTAAAAGTGAACATAATTTTTTTTCTTCACAATTTCTAAAACTCCAAAATAGAATTTTCATTAAAAAAATGCAACACATCACTCATCAATATCCCATCGATAATAGAAAAAAAAAAGTTTTCATGAAACAGTGGCTCTTGTGATTTATCAACACTTCTGTTCATATTTGCTTACTTGGACAAAGTATACCCCTTCATAATATTCTCTTTCACTCTTCTCTAGTTTTGGAGGCCAATCCATGGAGAGAGGCATCAAAACCTGTTTATGTGCTGACCCAATGGGAAAATCAACTATGCACAATGAAAACACGAAGAAGTCGCAGGTCCTCCCTCCCTCTCTCTTGAAAAACCTTGTCATATACAAGCTAATGTTCTTGTGTTTTCTACAGTGAGGTTGAAAGAGAGCTCGGGCTTCTGTTTTCTAAAGGTGGAAAATGGAGATCAGAAATTGGAAATACAGCTAAGCCAAGAACTAGTACAAAGTTCCATATGCTCGTTGAGGATATCAGGGAAGGAGTCCTTGTAAGTATTGATGGCTTTCTTTTGTTGTACTCTTGGTCTAATTTGGAGATAATATTTCTTCTACATGGCATTCATATAATTTGGAAATGTAATGTTACAAAGTGATTGGGCAACTGCAAATTTCTTTTGCGGATTCCCTTAGCATGATGTCTATTGGTGCTTTATTTATTTTATTTTTGTTTTATTCATCAGATAGACTAGCTCTCAACTGCTATTTTTCTTCATTTAACGAGTGCTTTTATCATCTGCATGAAGGAGCTTATGATTCCCTGGTGATGCAGGTGAAACTTGCAGTTCTTAGTTCTTAGTTCTTTGTTCGCGTTCCGTGAAAAATGCTACATAGTAGCATTACCTTCTTTACAATTTATTAAAAGAACATTGACTTTCAACCTTCGCTTTTATTCCATTTTGAGGGAGCCTTGTATTATTGAAACAGGACCCATTGACAGAAACATTTCACGGTTATGCATCTCCAGTAGATACTTTGGTAAAGCTGGAAATGTCAGAGCACCAAGGGAACTATCTTTAATGGAACACCATTGGAGCAAATGATCTATTAATGGGAATGTAACATAAACTTCTCAGAAATCAAATATAACATCAAGAAACTGATCTATTATATATTTCATATTTTCCCCCAAATTTTTAAGAAAAATTTAAAAAATCTTACGATTTGTGATTTGATACGATTCAACCCCTACTACGGTTTGTGATACGATAACGATTTTGGCAACATTGCATACAGTGTTGACTTCACCGTATTCATGCACTGGACCACTGCATTTTTCTGTACATACAAGTTACTTACTCATAAACCATCATTTTTGTCTCTCGTGATTTTTCTTTAGTTTTTAAAAGGCTTGGGAGTGGGGATCGCCAAGGAGGTCAAATATTTTACTGGTATCTTTGTGTGTAGGAAGGGAACTCTTCCGACTATGCATCTTGGCCTTCCTCTATGTATCGGAAGCCTATGAAAAAATTGTGGGATAAAGTGGTGGAGAGATTTGAAAGTAAACTATCGCAAAGGAAGGGAAGATACTTATCTTTGGGTGCTAGGTTAACTCTGTTAGAGGCTACAATGTCAAATCTTTCGATGGCTTTTGGTTGGCTAGTAGGCAGGAACAAAGTGCTAACAATAGATAATCTTTGTAAGCGGAATATTTATCTCCCAAACGTTTGCTTGATGTGCTACAAAGATGCGGAATCTGTGGATCACTTATTCATGCACTATGTATTTGCCAAAGAGGTTTGACATCTTCTTCTCCAATTCTTTGGGGTCCTATGGGTGTTCCCGAAGATGATTGTCGAATTTCTCATTACTTGGTATGGGGGGGGATAGGGAAAGAGATGAAAAGGGTGTGGCGATTAAGTTTATTTGCGACTCTTTGGGCTTTATGGTGGGAAAGAAACCAGCTCTACTTAAGCAACAAAATGAGTGGATCAACTCAAGTTTTCAATAAGGCAATTCTAATTTGAAAGATTGGATGGAAGCATAGTTAGATCAATCTTGCTTTCTGTTTCTTTCGGGGAGCTTGGGCTGGGGGCTGTTGTACCTTTGTATTTTTGTATATTTGTAACCTTTGGCTTCGGTTTTTAATATATCATCAATGTTAAAAAAAAAAAACTATTTAAATGCCTGAAATTGGTATTAAATAGGCTGGAAAAGTTGAGGGCTTCTTATGGAAAAGGGGCGGAAGATAAACATAAATTTCATGTAATGAAGTGGGAGGAAGCATGCAGGCCATGAGATCAAGGGGGGAGCAGGATCAAAGAGTTTGAAGATTATGAATTTGGTGATTTGGGAGGGGAGAAGAGGGCTCATTATGGAGGGACGTACTAGGAAGAAAATATGAGGTAGACGCAAGCGGTGGGTGGACAAGATCATCTTCCCTATATAGGTCTTCATATCTTTGGTGTAGGGTGGCATCGTCGGAAAGGATTGTCCGGGAAGGGATAGGGTTCCATTTGGGAGATGGGAGAAACATAAGGTTTTGGGAAGATATTTGGGTGGGGGGACCAAAAGCTAAGTGACATCTTTATGCAATTAGCGGGAATC
>PVNU02003349.1:0-23676 GCA_003013855.2 Liriodendron chinense | reverse complement strand
GTGGCGGAATCGCCACAACTAGCTACTCGTGTCGAGGCGCAGCTCACCAGAAATCCTAATTGTTCTCATCCTTTGACGCCGGTTCCTGCATAAGATCTTTCACAGGACACCTCCTAATCCAATGGGAAGGCATCCGTTGAGGCACGACCTCCAACTCCTAACCCTATCACACGAGGATCAGGAACTGGTCCCCCACGGCCCTAGCACACTGTTACAACTACCCCGAGTCCGAGCTAGATTCCAAATTCGTATGGTCAACCAAGGCCTGATCATTACTATCACTATGGACAATCGTGCCATTTATCAAACACATGTCTTCAGTGGCCAGTGGCTAATTTGGCGATCGCTAGAGGAGATGCTGGAGATGTAGAGAATGACATAGGACTTGGGGTTGCCGAGAACACTGAATATGAAAAAGGAGATGAATGGCTCCCTGGGGATCAAGGTATGTCCTTGGTTGTACAGAGACAGTCATCTATGCTGGATATCTAAACCAACCCTCAGCGCCACAATCTCTTCTACACAAGGTGCACAGTGGGTGGAAAGGTCTGTGATGTGATCATTGATGGTGGCATCTGTGAAAATATTGTGTCAAGTGTGGTGGTTAAAAAGATTAACTTAAAGACTGAACCACACCCTTCTTTGTACTTGGACATTATGACAGTAGTAAAGAATCAATGCCCTGTCTCCTTTTCGATCGGGAAGACCTACAAGGATTGTACATCGGGGATGAGACAATATCATCACGTTCATTAAAGAGGGGAGGAAAATTGTTCTCGCCCCTATGAACCAAAAGAGATCCACAAAAGCTTCTAAGGAAGAGAGGCAATCTCTCCTTATAGTGGGTGGCATTGAAAAGGAAACCCAGGTAAAAAGGAGAAGAGTGTGCCCTCCATGCGTCCTGAGAGAAAGTTGCTACAGCACATGACCCGATGACTCAAGTCTGAAGCGACACTCGAGGACGAGTTTTTTTTTTTTTCAAGTGGGGGAGTCTGATGTAGGGAGAGAACCCCCTGATTAAGGGCGATGATTGAGTACATTCTTGCTAGATAATGACTGAAAAAGTTAAAAAAAACTGCAACCATTTCTACAATATTCAGATTCCGAATGGATTCCCGACGGATTTCTGACAGATCTAGGCCGTCGCGTTTGTCGATCCTATCTATGATGGTGTGGTTTCTCGCTGGGCAATTTAGAAGTCTTCATCGATCCTATCGACATTTCTGTTGTTTCTATCAATGGACCATCGCCAGATTGCATGAACTTGCTCTATTTTGCTGATTTGTTTTCTTTTGTTTGTTAGAACTCTTTTTCTATTACGTAATTAATGCTTTAGGGTTAATTTTTCTTTATAAATAGTGGCTTAAAAACTTTGCTTATTATTAATAAAAAACAGAGTTTTTACTCTTTTTGCTCATGGATTCGAGTGTTCCTTGAGGATTCGAAAAAAGTCCGGTCGAGGATTCCCAGAAGCTCCGTGGATTCGGAGTAGTTATCTTGTGAGAGAGACGATGATTGATCTCACCACGTCTACGCCCTGCACTAGATTATCCCTATCTAATCCAACTTCTTTCGTATCTCTCTCTCATTCAAAATCAAATTCACTTTGAATTTGAAAGCCGGAGAATCAGAGATGCAATGTGAATGATATGTGGGACCCACCCACTAGTGGTTACCCACAAGCGGGCCCCACATGCATGCCCATGTCCAACAATCATTATTCTCATTGTTCGCTTTATTTCAAAGACAACAATAGAATAGATTAACATAGCTTTATATGTTCAAATAGGTAGAAACATTATTGAAGCATTCCATGAATGGATTCACAGAAACATACATTTGAAGCTGGCACTGAAGGTGATTGACATTTGATACCATCTGATCAGATGACCCAAAGCCAAGAAGCTATGAACCGACTGACGATCCAAGATTATTAAACAATGTCATCACAATCCCCGCAGCCTCAGAATGCTGTATTGGGACAGTTTTGGGTGCAAGAATCAACAACACATTGCCAAGATAACCATTAGTTAGCCCAAGCAAACATGTCAATGTGGTAATCAGAATCTCCGTCTGGAGGAACTCTGGCCCATACCAGCAACCAAGAAAGAGAGGATAGAACAACAACCTAGCAATTGAGGCAGTGACTATGACGTTTTCATTCTTGATGAGATAGATCGCGGGCAAAGACGTGCCCACTAGATCAAACACTTGCTCACTTGCAATGAGAAGGATTGGGTACCAGTCATTGAGGATCTGAGAGTGCACGTCTTCGGTCAAGTGTCCTGGAAAGATTGAGGCAGTTACGACCTTGATGAGGAATCTGGCCAATGCAAGCCATTTTAATCGCTTTGTAACGTCCCACAAACTTGATTTCCATGCAGATTTACTCAGGTAGTGTTTATTGCTTTCTTCTTCTTCTTGGGCTTTCGTCTTCATATCTTTGTAGTACTGAATGACTGGGAGCTTGTTACTGATGTTGTAGCAAATCAGGCAAATGACCATGATGACAATACTGATGCCAAAGTAGAGGTTGGCGCTGCTTCTTAAACCAGAAGCATCATGTGGGTACATAGCTTTGGTTATGATTCTCAAAAATGAAACGATCACTCCTGCGGAAACAAATTCTAAATTAGAAGATTTGATGAAAAATGGTGTCCTATTTCAATATGATAATCTTTGAAATTACACAATTCTAGTCATGGATTAAAAGAATGAAAAAGAAAAGAAAAGAAAGAGAATACTGAATTGGTTCGATCCAGCTGACTTGCTAAAGGCTAGCTCTTGGATATGGATCAAGCGTAGAAAATGGGACTTGTTGGTGGAACGGAATCCTTTGCTAGATAGGTTCGTCGAATACTTTGTGGACAAAATTCCTACTCCAGGTAGGTTGTGCTAGACGTTTTGTTTAATGAGTTGAGTTAGGCCACACCACTGGAAACAATAAACAACTGATGGCCTAATTCAATGTACTTTGTGTTGTCCATCTATGAGTATATATAGGGCTTTCAAACACCTCAAGTTATAATGCTACGATGCCTTAGTATCAGACTTACCTTGTGGTAAGCATGTTACTTACAGATACTCTATGCTAGAGAAGTTAGCAAACCACCTAAGCCTAGGGTTTTCTTGGGTGAGCCTAAATCATTTCTTAAAACACACATTTATATGGATGATCAAGAATCTATGGTTTTGTTGCCTTAAATTTAGTGGACCACCAAGGTTTCTGTTGGACATTGTGTTTAAAAAAAAAAAATGAAAATTTTACTAATACCTCCCTCAACTTATAATATGCTGATAGTCATCGATCATTGAGATTTTTTGTCCATGTATCATAACCATGCCAAATGTGGCTACTTCATGGTTATATGGATTACAAACCTCAAATTACTCTATGTTGATAAACATCTGCCTTGGGTTGCTTGGATAAGCAAGGAATCTATAGATTTGTTGCCTTAAAGTTACAGAACCAAGGTTTTCATTGGACAGTTAAAGGAATTAGCCTGTCAACCTTACAAAAGGAAGGTGGATTAATTTTTGATAAAAGAAATCCTGGGTAATCTTACTAAGACATTGACAAGCTTGATGGATGAGCCAGCCATGAAGAGAATGCCTTTGGTCACTTGACTAGTTGGAGGGAGGATTGTCTTCCAATCAATATGGGAGGTTTTGCATTAGCATAGAAAAAGTGAATACAAGATTTATGGCTAAGCTAAGTTAATTAGAGGATTTCGATTGACAAGGACAGCCGGTGGATTCGAGTTATGAGAAATAAAAAAAGTTACATAGAAATAGAGTTTTAATGAGATTGGCCCTGAGGTCATCGACTCCCCTAACTTGGAAGGGGATCCTCAGAGATAAAGGTCTCATCAATGAAGGAGAGCTTCATTGGTAATGGAAATGATACTAAGTATCCATAACGAAAGGTGAGCCACGCACAACTAACAACCCATAATGAAGGTGGGCCACGCATGAGTGCTAAGGAGACACGCTAACCCCACTAGTGGGTGGGTGCATCTTGTGACTAACCAAGTGGGTGTGTTGCCCAGCTAACAGGGTGGGTGCGTTGCGGGCTGCCATGGGCCCCACGACACACCGGTCCACTTGGTAACCATGCTTGAGCGGGCTGCCATACACTAGTAAAACCATCAAACTTCAACCTCCCTCCACTTATGGCACTACAATAGCCCTATCATTAAGACTTGTGGGCCCCACTCTATGGAAGAGGTGGAGCTGGCTGCCATGCACTAGTGGAGCTAGCAAGCCTCCTAAACATATAGAGAAAGCTTTGATACTTTGGGCTAGCATGATGGATGATACCCAGACACTAACGAATTGCAGCCATTCATTCAAACATTGAAAGTAATCAACAGTTCTAATTCAATCATCAAATTTGAACAAACCACATATTACAATAATTTGATTGATATTATTCAATTTAACGTGGGTTTCCTGATGTGGACAGTTTACTTTGAATTTATATGTGTGCCGAACTTATAAATGCAAGTGCACGTGTATTATCCATCATACTCTGCCAGAGTAACGAGTAACTCAACGAACTTTCCTATGACAGGAAACTGGTTGTAAGAAGCCTTGCAATAAAAGGCCCTAAGAGGCACATTGATGTCTTTAAATACGGTAGAAGAAAGGATCATAACCCCAGCATTTACCACATATGGGGGAGCGGATTAGTTGACGGCCCATACCGTGAGGCCCACCTTGATTTATGAATTCTAATCCACACCATCCATCCGTTTTAACGGATTATTTTAGACTATGGTCCAAAAAATGAAGCAGATCCAAATTTCAGGTGGACCATACTATATAGGAAACAGTGGTTATTGAATGCCCCTCCATTAAAAGCATCCTAAGGCTCACCGTAATGTTTATTTGCAATCCAATCTATTGATAAGGTCACACAAACCTGGATGAAGGGAAAAAATGAATATCATCTTGATCCAAAACTTTTGTGGCCCACAAGAAGTTTTTAATGGTCAATCACAACTGTTTCTTAGAGGACTAGATTTGAATCTGTTTCATTTTTTGGGCTTATGCCCTAAAATGATATTGAAAAACAGATGGACAGCATGGATATGGAATACATACATTAAGGTGGGCCCCACGTTAACGAAAGCACCTAATCGGCTCCCATATAAGGGAAGGGCTGTGTGTAGAGATTGACTCTGCTAGCTGTGCCGCAGGGCACCATCTGTGCCAGCAAACAAAATGGGCCCATTGTAATGTGCATGTGAAATTAACAGAGACTATTAAATGTGTCAGATTATGTTAGTTCCAGGCCAAAAGAATAGGGGAGCGGATTGCCTGTGACCCCGGCCACAGGGCGTGGGATCCACAGGGATGTCCATGACAAATCCACTACGTCCATCTGTTTTGGAAGACCACAGTAGGACAGGATTTTAAAAATAATACAGATAAAAACACAGATGAGACATACCACACGAAACAGTGGGTATTGAACACTTAAGGGTGATAAAAGTTTTGTATAAGTACGATACTTTTTCTTTCAGTTTATCTAAGTGTTAATAATTCTTTTAACAGTTTGGATGGCACAAAAACATCATGGTCAACTCCGGGAAGGTTTCAATGGTAGACATAGGTGTTCCCACTGTTTTTTTGGTGTGGCCCACCTGAGTTTTGAATCTACCTGATTTTTAGATTCCTGCCTTATTTTTGTCTTTAAAAACATATGGACATAGTGGATTTGTCACAGACTTCCCTGTCGATCCCACACAGCCCCAGCCACAGGGATATCCCTGTAGCCGTCTCACAGGCAATCCACTCCCAAGGAATAGGGAGCGGATTAGGTTTACCCAATAAGACTCATCCTGATGATACGTTGTATTTCCAAGCTGTTCATCCATTTTTACAGCGTATTTCAGTACATGGTACCAAAAATTAAGCAAATACAAATATCAGGTGGACTGAAAACAGTAGTGATTGAGTGTCCACCATTAAAAATTTCCCAAGGCCCACTGTAAGAAGATCCCTAATATTTATTTGTCATCTAACCTGTTGATAAGGTCAACAAACTTGGATGAAGGGAAAATACAAAGATATGCTTGATCCAAAACTTTTGTGGCCTACAAAATGTTTTTAATTGTCATTTACCACTTTTTTCAGTGGTGTGGTCCACCTTAGATTTGGATTTGTTTAAGTTTTGGCATAACATTGTAAAATAAGCTGAAAAAATGGATGGGCGGCCTGGATATACAACAAATTCATCAAGGTAGGCTCTGAGCTTAACATTAGGCAACACCGGGGCCCTGTAAAAAATCAAGAGTGACCGTACCTTTTCCAACCGTTTCCATTGATGTGGTCCACCTCCATCATGGACCAGACTGATTTTTGGGCCCGGGCGGAAAGGGGCGATGCATCTGATGGTTAGAGTGGGACCCACCCAAAATAGTCCTGTTGCCGGCAGATTAGTCTCCTGTGTCACAACTTGCATCACGTGCACGCACACGCATATATAAATTGAATGTGATATCCAACCTTAATATGTTGAATTTATATATGTGTGTGAACGTACGTGATGTTATAACTTTCAACATATTAAGTGAATGTGATATCCAACCCTTCTTGTAGGTTAGCCCTGCCATGAGGATCACCTAGAGCAGGAATCAGTCCCATCTACTCATCAGGTGGGCCATTTCATAGGAAATAATATCTAACTGTTGATTGATAGAAAATACAAGTGCTGTCCACTCAATGAGTAGATGTCACAATTTTTTGTCATAAGGTAATCCTTATGATAGGTCCCACCTATTTGATGGATTGGATGTGGCACTCATTTTAACTTTTAGTCTAATAGGTTGGATTTGGACCTTCTCACAAATGTCTGTGTATGTACCTACGCGTGCTTAACCCTTCCGTGAATATTTTAAACCGTTGTTCTTTTTAATTTTACTTAAAAAAAAAGAAAAAAATTATCATCTATCGAGTCGATTCAGACAATGACTCATTTGTGCCTTCAAGAAATCGAGCCCTGAGTTTCTACATTTTTTAAGTTGTCTTATGGCCATAGGAGTTTAAGTTGTCAATGGTAGACTGATTGTGTTTCAAGATGCAGCCTCGGTGAGGTAGGTGGGACGTGACTATGGGACCACCGTGATGTCTGTGACTACATCCAGGCCGTACGTCCATCCTCATTGACATTTTGTTTTAAGGCATGATCCAAGAAATAAGCAAATCTAAATCTCAAATAGACCATAGCGTAGGAAAAGTGGAAATTGACCATTAAAAACTTCTTGTGGCTACAAAATCTTTGGATCAAGATGATATTTATGTGGTCTATTCATCTAGGTCTTTGTGACCTTATCAACAGCTTGGATGGCAAATAAACATTCCCGTGGAATCCATGAAGTTTTTAATGGTGGGAATTCAACCATGACTGTTTCCTATGGTATGGCCCACCTAAGATTTGGGTCAACTTCATTTTTGGGATCATGCCCTAAAAAGAGCTTTCAAAATGGTTGGACGGTGTGGATTTAAGGCACATACATAAGTGTGTCCCATAGTCAGGGTTCCCACCCACTTGTCAGTTTCAACAGGCGGGTAAAAAAAGAAAAAAAGAAAAAAGAGAGCTAATATTTGATTTTTTTTTTTTTTCGTTCTTCATAATCATGGGACCAAGGTTTGAAATGTGTGTGCTACATGACGTATCGTTCACTGCTTTCGGATGGTATTTTAAACCTTGTGTGGGGCTCACCTTGTTATAACAAGGGCATATAAATATAATGTTAGGATCAAGAAGATTTCAGTGGTTGTCATCCCAATCGCCTGTCCAGGTGGTGTGACTCACTAGAGCTTTGGTGGCACTGGAACACGAGTTAGAAAAAAGATGTGCTGAATGAATGTCACAAACACCATGTTGGGCCTCACAGAGCTTGTTGGATATGAGCCTGTAAAGTCTATTTGTGGGCAATCACTAGTGAATAGCTCCCACACAGCTAATACTCTTCTCCAAGACTCAAATGGGAGCTATATCAAAACTCATCCTGATCTTCTTGGTTCCTCTTTATGAGAGAGAATTCTCAGAGATGAAATTAAGAGAAGAATAATGAGAGAATATCGATTGTAAATTGTCTCTTGATCATTTAAACCGTTGAATATTGTATTTGCAGCCATCCTAATTGTACTACCAAAGGAGTGATTATCTCTTTTATGCTCCCGTAGTAGTTAGGCAGATCATTGGACTTGGGCCGTCCATCTTCAAATTTGTGTGAAGGTCTCTAAGATCATGTAATACTATCAAATCTGTGAGTCCCACGGTGGCAAAGGAATCCCATACCTGATGCAGCCAATCCCACACCACTTGCTTGAATATATCGCTCTGGAAGCTCCCCAGCAGCACCCACCACTCCACTTTCAAATAAACCGTTGGCCACCCCACAAACTGCGACCGCTGCAACGGTCACATAATAGCCGTTGTAGAGGCCCACCCTTCCCTTCACGTATGCCAAATCAATGATCGGGACCGTCAATAGCGAGACCAAGAACAACGCCAGGCCGATGTTGATCCTAAAGTAACTGGTAGATTTCCGTGCACAACCGAGGATAATCACAACGGTGATGAAGCAGACGAGCATCTTGACGACGGTGAAGATGCGGTTGACGTTGACGCCCGGGTAGAGATAACTAAAGTAATCTACGGCTGTGATGAACGTGTTCAATGGGAGGAGGAAACCAACGCCTAAGATGAAGTGGACTATGTAGGCAAGGTGGAAGGTGTCTTTTGGTACTCTCGGAGAAGTCGAGCTTAGCAAGAGAGCGTCTGCTTCTGTTTCTCCGTTGCCGTTGAAAAGCCTCATTTTCTATCTCGCTGTTGGATCTTGACAATCTATTAGTAGAAAGGTGGAGTTTCTCTAGTAAGGCTCTCTTTAAAAGGACCATGACCTCGTGATGATCCAGATCATTCATTTAGGTGGTCCCAACTTAATTATGTGGAACTCATGACATTGAGTACATCGGAATTGGAAGTTGCTTTCTGTCTTTAGCCACTTTGAATGGAATGCATGGCGAGAATTGGCAGTAAGTTGCGTGTGGCCGAAGCTCTCTTGGGCCCACCTGCGTAGTCTGTCTGACATCCACTCGGTCCATCAGTCTCACCAGAGTATGTTAGTATGGGATTCCAAAAATGAGACTGACCCAAAACTTAAGTAGGCCACACCGCAGGAAAAATTGGGGATGAAAATGAAGACCGTTGAAACCTTCCTGATGCCCCCACCTTAATCTTTATGTGCCATCCAACCAGTTCATAAGGTGATTCCTAGGGCTGAAAGTCCGGCGGGTTGGGTCGGGTTGGTGTTGAACCCTAATCCAACCCAAGGTTCCTATACCTCAACCCTAAGCCAACCTAACCCAATCTCGGGTTGGGAATTCTCAACCCAAGCCCAACCCAAGCGGGCTCAGTCGGGTTGATCGGGTTAGTCGGGTTGATACATGCTAATATTTTCGTTGTTACATTAGTTTATTATGTTTCAATACACACCTTATTTTTGGTACCTATGGCTTTATTAATTATATATGTACTTACTTATGTAAAGAACTTTACTTTCCTAAACAAATAAGCTAAAATACAAGTAAACATTATAAGTTTACTTCACTAAAGAATAATAAAAGTATAAGTAACTTGTATATAGATCAGGTTCGGGTTGGGTCGGGCAACCCGAGACCTCAACCCGAGCCCGACCCAAACTTCATCGGGTTGATGTTTTCATAGCCCAAGCTCAAGATCGGGTTCGATACTTCTTGCCCAAGCCCAACCCAATGTCGGGTCGGTCACGGGTCGGTCGGGTTGAACCCGCCCAACTTTCAGCCCTAGTGATTCCCACCGGGATGTAGTGAATACATAAAAATTATCCTGACCCAAAACTCCTGTGAGCCCCATTAAAGTTTCAGTGGTGGGTGTTCGTTCCCGACCTTTCGTTGTGGTGCGGTGCACTTGAGTTTTTATATGTATAATCCCAACTGAATTTGGGCAAACCAGATGGAGGGAGTGGATGTCACACAGACGTCACGGTGGGCCGCACAAAGCTTTGGGTTACGCGCAACTCCCATCTGTCAGAATTGGGACTTTACCGGTGATTATCTTCAACGGTTGGATCGAGAGAAGCATTCCCTACTAGAAAATTAATGATTAGAAATATGAGGGCGATATGGGCTATTTGCTAATATGGACCCTACGATTTGTGCTAGTGCCCAAATAACATTACTTTTAAAACATTATTTTTCTACCACGGCTGACTCCATTTTTGTTGTATGAAATTGCTCTTAACCATATTTTTCAAATTTCTGTACAATGGTACCTTTTCTTGTCGTTAGTTTAGACAAACTCTTCTACTTTTGTTCCGGTTTTTTTTTTTCATTTTAATTCTATTAACTTATTTTCAATTTCTTATGCATTTCATAAGAGGCAATGGATTAGGTGCATCCCGGCGTCAACCCAAATCCGTTTGACTCTTATTGTGAGGCTCCCTTTGATGCATGTATTCTATATCCATGCCATCCATTTGTTTTTCCATATAATTTTAGGGCATGAGCCCAAACGTGGGAGGTGGCTAAGGTTACAGGGTGACTAACAACGTGGGTGTGTGTACTAATAGTGGAATGGGTGAACTAACCAGAAAAAAAAAAGGACATGAGCCCAAAAGGGAAGCAAATCCAAGTCTCAGGTGGACCATGCCATAGGATGGTGGTGATTGACCATTAAAAACTTATAATGGGCTACAAAAGTTTTAAATGAAATTGATATTTGTTTTTTTTTTTTTTCTCTTCATTCAGGTTCATGTGACCATATAAATAGGTAGGATGGAAAATAAACATTAGGGAAACATTACAGTGGGCCATAAGAAGTTTTTAATGGTGGGATGTTCAATCACCATTGTTTCCTATAGTATGGTCCACGTAAGATTTGGATCTGCTTCATTTTTAAGCACATAGCCTAAAATGATATGGTAAAACGAATGGACGATGTGGATATAAAATAACTACATCAAAGTGGGCCCCATGATAAGAGGCGCATTACCGTGAGTGAAGTTGAGGTTGCATGTAATCTACTCCTC
Organism: Liriodendron chinense; assembly: GCA_003013855.2. Classification (NCBI taxonomy): domain Eukaryota; kingdom Viridiplantae; phylum Streptophyta; class Magnoliopsida; order Magnoliales; family Magnoliaceae; genus Liriodendron; species Liriodendron chinense. The sequence goes on along the minus strand of PVNU02003349.1, from coordinate 12,592 downwards.
TAAAAAAATGGGTTCTTCTTTCTACAATATATATATATATATATATATATATATATATATATATATATATATATATATATATATATATATATATATATATATATATATATATATATGAAACAGATAAAATGAAAGAAAAGATATAGAAAAAAAATGAGAGTTATGACAATTTTTGTGGGTTGCTCGATGTTGAAAATAAGAGCAAACATGACCTATCGACATCATAAAATTTAGGCCCACTTTTGAATAGTTAAATAGGGTCCAAATAAGATTATTCTAAATCAATCTGAAAGTTTATCGAAGTATCTTTCCAACGAGCACAAGATCACTCTTATTTGACCGGTAACGAGCGAGTTATGATTGTTTTTAGGGGATCGCACGTAACTGAAAATGAGAATGAATATGATAACTTTGGGTTCACTTTTGAATGAGCAAATGGTGTCCAAATGAGATGGTTCAAAAGTCATTTAAAAGTTTGTCAATTTATCTTTCCAACGAGCACAAAATAACCTTGATTAAACCTATAACAAGGTCGTTATAACCGTTTTTATGTGATCATATGGTGCTAGAAACGAGAGCGAGCGCGACTAACGTCATGATAGAATTTGGGCCCACTTTTAAACGGTCAAATCATATCTAAATGAGATGTTCTAAATTCAATTAAAAGTTTATTGAATTATCCTTTTAACGAGCATAAGATCAACTCCATCAGAGTTGTAATGTGGGAGTTATGACTGTTTTCGCGCAATCGCGACATGTCGAAAAATGAGAGCAAGCTCGACTAACATCATGATGGACTTTGGCCCCACTTTTAGATGGTCAAATGGTGTCCGAATGAGATGATTCTAAGGTAATTTGCAAGTTCATCGAATTATTTATCCAAAAAGCACAAGATCACCTCAATTAGACATAAAACAAGGGACTTATGACCTTTCAAAGTTGGATAAAAATCCACTACTCTCACGCGACTAACATCATGATAGAATTTGGGCCCACTTTTAGAATGTATAATGGTCTCTAAATGAGATAATTCTTAAGCCATTTAAAAGTTCATTGAATTATCCTTATAACAATTATAAGATTACTCCAATCGAATTTGGAACGAGGGAGTTATGACGATTTTTGTGCGATTGCGCAATAATGGAAAAAAGAGTGAGCTTGCACGATTGTGCAAGAGTACTAAATTTTGACCAAACTTTAAAAGAGATATTGTACTCATTGGAAATATAATTCGATGAACTTTTAAATGAATTTAGAATCATCTTATTTAGACAACATTTGTTTATCCAAAAGTGAACCTAATGTTTATCATGACATTTGTCTCCTTCACTCTCCTTTTTAACATGATGCAATCATGTAAAAATAGTCATAACTTTCTTGTTATAACTCTGATTAAGGTGATCTTATGCTCATTGAAAAGATAATTTGATGGACTTTCAAATGGATTTATAATCATCTCATTTTGAAACCATTTTTTTAAAATTTAAAAGTGGGCTCATCTAGAAAGGAGAGTGAGGGCAATTAATGTTATATATAATGGACATTGTGATCTATTTTAGACAGTCAAATGGTATCCAAATGAGATGATTATAAAGTCAATTAAAAATTGATCAAATTATCTTTCCAACGAGTATAACCTCACCCCGATTGGAGCTCTATTTTGGATAATCAAATGATGTCTAAATGAGATGATTTTAAAGCCACTTAAAAATTGATCAAATTATCTTTCCAACAAGCATAAGATCACCTCGATTAGATCTGTAATGAAAGAGTTATGATCATTTTCCTGGGATCGCATGATGTTGAAAATGAGAACGAGCACTACTAACATCATGATTGAATTTGGGCCCACTTTTGGATAGTCAAATGATGTCGAAATGAAATGATTCTAATGTTATTTAAAAGTTCATTGAATTTTCTTTCCAACGAATACAAAATTAGCCCGATTGGAGTGTAACGAGGAAGTTATAACTAATTTGGTGTGATCATGTGATGTTGGAAATGAGAGCGAGCTCGCACGACTGATGTCAAGATGGAGTTTGGGCCCACTTTTAGATGGGCAAATAGTGTCCAATTGAGATGATTCAAAAGGCATTTAAAATTTCACCGAATTATCTTTCTGTAATGCCCTGGAAATTTCAATCCTCGAGCCTTGAAAGTACTCAAGCGCCTCTAGAAATTTTTCTATTTTTAATTCTCAAATGAGAATGCATACGTCTGATTTAGAACCAATAATCCAGAAGATTTGTACATGAAACTCTAGTTTGAACGATCCGATTTGATCGAAACCTTGTAAGACATTTAGACACATTAATCTAACCGTACATTCTTTGTTAGATATCATGGATAGCTACGGATTCCTTTTTAATTGTCTAATCCTACATCCGATCCGTTGATTAATGAATCTCAATCTATGATTTAATGAAATCACAATGGATTAACCTATATAACCGACTTACAATGCAGATCCACCTTAGACTACCCTAATCAATGAATCAAACCTCGATTATCTTGAGTTTAGAAACCGATTTGACAAAATAACCCCTTTGACATGTAAAACCATATGAATGAGATTAACCGCCCTTAATTTGCAAATAAATGCACCCCGTATATCACATCATATACCTAGCTATGCCCGTTACGACCTAGTGAAAGGATTCACTGAACTTTGTTCTTTAAATCATTTAAATGGTGTCCTGAAAACTTAGAACAGCTATAGACTGTTCGTTAGTGGGCCGTTGATCACGAATCTACGCGAAATCGATTGCTTTAATGGGCTTGACCTTTCCCCTATATCAGATACCCGACACCTTATCCCGAACTGCACAACTTAGATCAAGACCAGAGAGGGTGAGTTGTGTGACTCGCCTCAACCTTGGTCCATCTGGAACTATAAATAATAAGCCCCATTTGAGAATTTCATTTGAGATGAAATTAGGAATTTTGGGTAGCTAGGAATTGAGGATTTCTCCCGGATTCGTCGCATGCGTCGCCGAATTCTTCAATCGATTGATGCCAGCTATCAATCATAGGTAATACTCCGATCTACACTCCGAATTACAAACCCAAATAAGACTTTTCTTTCTCAAAACCATCTTTATTTGAATTTCTGTAGGATTTTCGCTACTTCTTTCGAATCCTTCGTTCTAGACGTTGTTAGCGTGTAAATTCACCAACACAGGTGAGGACTATTCTTCTAAGTTAGCTATTATCAGCCCACGAGGGTTTCAAATAGTGAAAATTGAATTTTTCTTGAATTCCATTCAAAGTTAAGTGCCGAATGATTTATGTTTATGATTGATGTTCTGTATGTGTTGATTAATTACATGCTTACTTCGATATGTGGATTGATTACCCATTTGAATCGATTTTATGAAAATATGAGATTTGATGTGTTGTGCATAGCAAGTGTTTGATGAAATTCCTGAGTGAACAAAAGTTCACATATGCTTGAGTAAGTGGATTACCATCCACCCAAGCTAGTGTCTGATTGTGAATTTGATGAGTTGGCCTGCAATAGCACGCCAAGTGTTTGATTTTACGCCCATATATGAAATGAAGTATATCGCATATCAACTGTTTGGTTTTATGCCTGATTGAGACAATGGATGCTATGATGTTCTATTCTTCTTACAACATGCTTAGTATAATATTTAATTGACATGATTGGGATTAATCTCTGAAAATCACAATTTATGGACTGCCTACTTGGGTTTGGCCGTCACGGACTTGTTTGGTCGACTTGGGAGTAAAATGATCGACCGACTCTAGCTACGCCGGTTTGATTAATGTTTCACTCGGCCTACCAAATCAGTTAATTTCAGGGTTAATCATATTTGTTTGATCATTATTACATATTCTGTAGAATCTCGAATACCACAATTACCATTGTTATGCAGTCACTTATAACTGTACATATCAAGTCTCATGAGCCAGACATGGAATATGGGTAACTGTGTTTGTGCTGTCTTTGGCTGGTGTGGGTGATGCGCCCTCCAATAGCCTTGAGCATTGAATCCTACATACTGAAGCTCATGAGCCAGGCATGGTATATAGGTAACTGTGCTTGTGCTATCTTTGACTGGTATTGATCCTGATGGTCTTATCGTGAGTCTTGAGCACCGATGCTAGGTGACGAGCCTACCATCATTGATCTTGGGTGAAGACCCATTACCATGCATATGACATTCTAGGGCATCGAGACCCTTTTCGATTTATTCATTATTCAGTTATGTTGGGTGACGAACCCAAATTGGGATTCCAGGACCCAGGCATAGAACGCCCTGGCCTGGCGGTGGGCCCGGCCTGGTAGAGGGTACCCCGACCTGGCATTGTCCAGTGTTCGGTAAGGCCACTGTCCAGTGTCCGGCTTTCCTCGCTGTCCAGTGTTCGGCTGCGTTCCTGTCGGTCGTGTTCCTGTTTAATAGACTTTTGATAAGATTGAGGTATTCTGGCTTCGCCAATACTGCTGATTGAATACGGAATTAAATAAATACTTGGTAAACATGCATGCATCACATTTTCACTTGCATTGGTCCGATGCTGCTGCTGGGTGGTAACCCCATCGTTTATTTCTCTGGAACATAACATCTGCATATCATGACTGCATGCATTATTCAACTAGAATAAGAACTTGATTGTAAGGTTATGCTATCTGTTGATGCTGGGGTGGTAGGTGTGAGAGCCCCACCATTTGTTATACTTCACTACTTGTACTTGATTGTGTTGATGATATGTTTAACGTAAGGAATGGTAACACTGAGTATGATTACTCACTCCCACCTGGGGGGTGTTTTAAAACACCAACCAGTTATTTTGATGCAGGAGTTGCTGCCACTTGATGCATGAGATGCAGGACCTGTTGGCTTACCTATGTCGTGCATTTCAATTTCTGCCTTGAATTGGATGTCTTGGGTCAATATTCTTAAAGATTTCATTGTACATGTATATATTGAGCCCCAACTGAGTGGACTCCTTGATTGTGTGGATAATTGTAAGTATTTACACTTTAAATTCAAACCGAATTATACACTATTTAGCTTAAATATCTATTTATGAGTTGATGCCATCGATTTGTGCCATTAAACTATACTTCCGCAAAATACAGTCTGCCCGGAAGAGTCGGGAGTCGCGGACTGCCCGACACTTGATTTTCGGGGCGTGACACTTTCTAACGAGCATAAGATCACCCGATTGAATCTGTAACAAGAGAGTTATGACCATTTTTATTCGATCGTGCAATGTTGGAAAAGAGAGCAAGTGCGACTTATATTATGGACTTTGAGCCACTTTTTAATGAGAAAATGGTGTCAAAATGAGAAATTACAAAGTGATTTGAAACTTTATCTAAATATCTTTCCAATAAGTAAAAGATCACTTCGATCGAAGCTGTAACAAGAGAGTTATGATCATTTTTGTGCGATTGCATGATGCTTGAAACAAGAGCTCGCTTGTGAGATTAACATTATAATGAAATTTGGGCCTACTTTTGGATGGTTAAATAGTGTCTAAATGAGATGATTCGAAAGCCATTTGAAAATTCATCGAATTATCTTTCCAACAAGCACAAGATCACTCTTATCAGACTTCGAATGAGGAAGTCATGACCTTTTAAAGTTGGGTCAAAATTTAGTACTCTTGTGTGACTAACATCATGGACTTTGGGTCCACTTTTGGATGATCAAATGGTGTCTAAAGGAAGCAGATTGTGTCCTTCCTCAGTATGGATGCAAAGGGTACAAACCGAGCTATGGAGGGGCCCACCGTGATGTTTCTGTTTATCCACCCCGTGCATCCATTTTATAAGACCATGCTAGGATATGAGCTAAAAAATGAGGCAGATCTAATGCTCAATTGCGCCACACCAAATAGTGAGCCGAACCTAGTGACATCATCACTCTCTATTTGGTGTGGCCCACTTGAGCATTAGATCTTCCTCCTTTTTAGAGTCATACCTTAAAATGATTTTATAAAATGGATGGACGAAGTGGATAAATAGATACATCACGGTGGGCCCCCCTCCACAGCTCACTTTGTATGCTTTGTGTCCATACTGAGGAAGGACGCAATCCGACTCCGTGTCTAAATGAGATTATTCTAAATTTATTTGAAAGTTTATCAAATTATATTTTCTATGAGTATAAGATCACGCCGATAGAACCTATAATGAGGGAGTTATTACCTTTCAGAGTTGGGTCAAAATCTAATACTCTCACGCAACTAGCACTATGATGGACTTTAAGCCCACTTTTGGATGATCAAATGATGTTCAAATAAAATAATTCTAAAGTTATTTGAAAGTTCGTCAAATTATCCTTCCAATGAGTAAAAGATCAACTCTATCAAACTTAGAATAAGGGATTTATGACCTTTCAAAATTGGGTCAAAATTCAGTACTCTCACACAATCGCGCATGCTCGTTATCCTTTCCAACATGATGTAATCGCATGAAAATGGTAATAACTCCCTCGCTATAGCTCCGATTGGGGTAATCTTGTACTTGTTAGAAAGATAATTCAATGAACTTTCAAATAGATTTAGAATCATTTTATTTGAATACCATTTGACTATAAAAAAGTAGGCCCAATATCCATCATAATGTTACTTATGCTCTATCTCCTTTCTGGTATCGTGTGATCGCTCGAAAACGATCATGACTCCCTTGTTAAATATTTGAGTGGGGTGATCTTATGCTCATTGGAAAGAAATTCAACGAACTTGTGAATGAATTTTTAATAATCTCATTTGGACATCATTTGGCCATTCAAAAGTGAGCCCAAATTTGTCACGTTCCCTCTCATTTTCAACTACGTGAGATCTCACAAAAATGATCATAACTCCCTCATTACAGGTCGAATCAGGGTGATCTTATGCTCATTGGAAAGATAATTTGATAAACTTACAAATGAATTTGGAATTATCTCATTTGGACATTATTTGTCTATTTAAAAGTAGGCCTAAAGTTTATGATATCGTTAGGTCGTGTTCGCTCCCATTTCCAACATTAAGTGGCTCATAGAAATGATTAAAACTCCCTCATTTTTTTTTTCTATCTATTTTCTTTCATTCTATCTATTTCTTAGCAAAAGACTCATCTATGTAGATTTTTTTGTAAAAAGAAAAAGAAGAATTCATTTTTTTAACAGAGTGGATTAAATGTGGCCCAACTTCACTTAAGGCGATGCGCCTATCATGGAGCTCGCTTTCATGTAGTTGTTTTATATGCATGTCGTCCATCTGTTCTGCCAGATCATTTTAGGCTAAGTGTTTAAAAATGAAGTAGATCCTAATCTTATGTGGACAATACTATAAGAAATAGTGGTGATTGAACATCCCACTATTAAAAACTTTTATGGCCCACCATAATGTTTTTGTAATGTATATTTGTCGTCCTACCTGTTCATACTGTCGCATGAACCTAGATGAATGGGAAAAACAAATATCAGCTTCATCCAAAACTTTCGTAGCCCATTATAAGTCGTTAAATGTCAATCACCACTATTTCCTATGGCATGGTCCACTTGAGACTTGGATTTATTTCATTTTTCAGATAATGCCGTACAATGATATGGAAACAACCAATGCATGGTGTGGATATAAAATCCATGCATCAAAGTGGGCCCCACACTAAGGGTTGGGCTATCTCGGGTGAGGCGAGAGCTGCGCTTAATCTATTTCATTTTATAAGATGCATAAAAAATTGAAAAAAGGTAATAGAAAAAAAAAAAGAAAAAAAGATGTAACCGTAGAAGAGTTCCCCCCATAAACTAATAACAAGAAAAGTATTATTATATGGAGATTTAAAAAAGGTGCTTATACACAACTTCATCTGGAGAGAATGAAGTCAGTGCATGAACGTCTGGAATTTTTTTTTTTTTTTTTTTTTGCAACGTGATGCATTTTAGTGCTCCCCTAAAAACACCCGTGATTGAGAGATATTTGATAAGACAAGGAAACAATGGTCGGCTCAAGACTATCCATGGTTTGCTTTGGCTTTAGGTTTTACAAGTGGGGCCCATGGATTAGTTAATCCAATCCATCGAAATTACAAGTGGATGGCCCATGCATTTAAAGAAAAAAAAAAAAAAAAAAAAACTAACACTAGGACCCCAACTCCTTCATTGATGTGATCCTGCGAATAAACGGTCTGTACGGAAGAGGTGGACCCCATTCAATTGAGAAAAGGCCGAGTTACTTTTGGTTCTTAGGCACGGCGCCCTTTGGTCTGTGGCTAATAATTAAAAATGTTTGGTTCGCCAAAGGGCTCCACTTATGGTGAATGGGTCTGACATGGCCCATTGATCTGTAGCTAATAAATGTTTGGTTCACCCAAATTGAGTAGTGAGGAGCACACCACACTTGTGGTGTGCATACTCTGTGTGGGGGGCAACCATGATGTATGAGATTTATCCACGCCATCCATTCGTTTTTTCATCTCATTTTAGGTTATGATTTTAAAATTGAAGCATATCCAAAGCTCAAGTAAACCACACCACAGGAGCAGTGGGAATTGAATGCCTACATAGAAAAACTTTTTAAAGGTCATAGAAGTTTTGGATCAAGCTGATATTTGTGCTTTCCCTTCATCCAGGTCCATGTTGCCTCATGAAAAAGTTGAGTGACAAATAAACATCATTGTGAGCTCTAGGAAGGTTTCAACAGTAGATCCATTATCCTCACTTTTATGTGGTGCGGTATACTTGAGCTTTGGATATGCTTCGGTTTTAGGCTCATATCCTTAGAATAAGCTTGAAAAACATATGAAGGACATGGATAAAATGACGCATACATCACGGTGGGCCTCAAAGAATATCCAGGCCTTCGTTGTGAGCAGCTCCTCACCACACAACCCGCCCAGAAGGAAAAAAACCAGAGGGCCCATGAAGCATAAGATATTTTGCAAGGATGCAACGTTGTAAATCCAACTGTGGGGCCCACTATGATGTATATGCCTTACATCCCCCTCATTTTAATGCATGATAAAAAAAAATGAAGCAGATCCAAATCTTAAGTGGACCATTCCGCAAGAAACAGCAGTGATTGACGTTAAAAAGTTCATGAGGCCACCAGAATGTTTATTTGCCATCCAACCTGTTGATAAGGTCGCAAAGACCTGGATAAAGAGACCACACAAATATCAGCTTGATTCAAAACTTGTGGCCCATAAGAATTTTTTTAATGGTCGATTATCACTGTTTCCTGTATTATGGTCCACCTGAGATTTGGATTTTCTTCATTTTTTAGTTCATACTCTAAAATGAGTTTTCAAAATAGATTAACGGCGTGGATCCGGGGACCCGCCGAAGCTGCACCCCTTTCTTTAGCACATACGTGTCATTGTGTAAAAGCATAAGGTGTGGGTGCAGCAAAAGCATATTTTGTAAAAGCAATTGAAACAATGCACTAATAATGTGACCCCTTTTTATCCCTAGTTAATGTTTTAAAGTACGGCCCACCTTCTGCGGCAGAGGATTAGTCTACTGCTTCCTGTGGTGTGGTCCACTTGGGCATTCGATCTGGTTTCGTTTTGGGCTCATGGCCTAAAATGATCTGTCAAAATGGGCAGACGGCGTGGATGAAACATATACATCACGCTGGGCCCCACAGCTCCCCTGAAACATTTACGTCTGTCTCTAGCTAGTAGGTAGGTCCTGGTGGGTAGCACCCAATCCGCCCACGCATCAAATGGTAGACTGGAGACCCACCAGCCGACATGGTGTTCCAGTGCGCTTGGTGTACAATGAGTTATGGTGATCCTAGCTTCAATGGGAGACTTAGACGGTCCAATCCATTGATCTAGACTGTTTATTAGGTCCACTAGACATTTCCTCATCTGCAATCTAAATGTTACTCTAATCTATCATATATTAGCCATTTGATGAATGGCCTTTTCTTGAGATCATGTGCTCCTCTTAAGCTTTGGATTTGCCCCATTTTTGAGTTCATGCCCTAAAATGATCTCACAAAATGAATTGATAGTGTAGATATAACACATACATCATAGTGGGGCCCACTGAACTTGGTGATGTCAACACACCAAGCAATCCGCTTCCGTTGGTTAGGCGCTATTAATGTAGATTTACAATGGTTAAGTTCCTCTTTCGTTTGCACAAACGTGCCAAGCATCGATCCGTGAAAAAGGTCAGTGCAGTAAAAATAGCTTTTCTAAAAGGAATGGGACCAATCCACTAATTACGTGGGCCGCAACTGCACATTGACTCTAAACTATTGGTTATCTATTGATTTCAAAGGATTCGTCCACCTGATGAGTGGACAATCCTTTTTGTTTTCTTGCCCGTGAATAATCTTTTAAACTATGGCCCACCTTCAGCAAGGTAGTGATTTTCTTGAAAAAAACGCTTCAGATTTGTGGGGAAAAAGTGTTTTATGTGACGATTCACGTACGTCATTGCTTGGCTCGTTTTCTGGCTTCTCGAGTATATTGTAGGCCATGTGCAATGATATGGGATGGTGTGCTAGAACTAGTTTCATTTCAGCCGAACAACTTTGACTCTAAGCACTAACATAGGCAAATACATTGAACTTGACTATATATGACCTAAGTTTGAGAAGATCAGTCACTTGTTCGGCCACTCATAATAGATAAATTTAACAAAATCGGGTGATTTTCGGAGGGTGAGGTTTGTCCTCTTCAAATGGGTTGAACTTTACCTTCCACAAGAAATGACTTTTCAAATACACACAAGGTTAAGTAAAATGGAAATACTTATAGCCATCTCAAAATATCGAAGGATCACCATTTTGAATGAAGAACTTGTTTGTATGAACACTACAGGAAAAATGTACTTTACCGGCAGCCATAAGCGCCGGTAAAAGTCCCAAAAAGCGCCGGTGAAATGTTTCCTGGCGCTTTGACAAGTGCCGATAAAAGTGCTGTCGGGAAATGATTTCCCGGCGGCAACCACACTTTCCTGGCGTATTTGCTAAGCGCCATGAATGAGTAGGCTTTGCTGGCGCCAGTTGTGCTTGTGCTGGCACTTCTGCTGGCCACCGGGAAAAACTAAAAAGCGCAGGTAAAGTCTACTGAAGCGCCGGTAATAGTCTACAAAAGTGCCGGTTAAAGGTTTTAGAAGCACCAGTAAAAAACGGGCAACAATCGGGTTAGAACCTGTACTTTTTAAAAAAAAAAACCTAATGAATGTTACAATACAGCTAATAATGAATATTAAAGAAAAATTGTATTGCTTTACAATAAAAATTGAATATTGTCCGAATATATAAAAATTCTCGATGTCCACTCCCAGCTTGGCCCCACTTCATGCATGTGCTTGTCTAGGAACACGGATGGCACCGTTCAGCTAATCGTCTTTGCGATCCATATCTCCGCAATCCACTGTTGGGATGCATCCAAACGCTCCCTTAGCATGACAGAAGCACTAGAAAATTTTAGCCCATACAATTCAATGATTATGATATTCATTAGTATCCATGCTAGAAAGAGGCTGCTGTGATAATAGAGATGGACAATTTAATATCAAAATAGGCGGCTGAATAGATCTAATGTAAATATATGGGTAAAGCTAAAGACATTTGAGCACCCAATCATGCAATAGTGGGAGAACAGAAAGAGACCTAGGAGCAATTAATGTCAACTAAAACCAACTCAGAAACATGTGTTCGGCTGCTCCAAATTGTGCATGTACCATTGTGGTGCATGTGCATGTAATGTTGCTGCTGCAATTAATGACAACAGAAGAAGGAAAAAAAACAAAACAAAACAAAAGAAAAACATCCAGATTTTAAAGGCCAGACAGAATAACTTAGAATCATCTGTCATAAAAAGAAAACGAAAGAATACTATGATGGCAGTTTCATCGTGTGGCCTCACCAGTCCAGTGATGAAAGGACGTAACATGAAGAGAATAGAAAATGTACGGAAAGTTCACATAGAGAAGACTACTATACAATCAGTAGATGTTCAAGACAGAATTAAGCACAAAAAACAAACAAAGTAATAGGTTAAGAAAATAAAAAATAAAAACTATGACTATTACATGATTCTGAAAAGAGACTGTTTGATCACAAATGCACACAATGAAAACAAAAACTGACCTCACTCAACCCTTGGGCTGCTCCAGAATGTTCAACGTTGTTATTATTGGTATTCAATGTATCTGACAGTCATGGTTCAAATCTTTATTTCATGGTTCTCCTCACAATGGTTCTATCTTAAGATTTCTTTACAGGTAGAATTTGGAGAATGATCACCATGAGAATGAAGAGCTTAACTGGAAAGTTGTAGGTTCAAGTATTTAATTATTCTCTATTATTATCTAATTGTTTATCTATGTCCAGCTTTACCTTTTTATGTTCGCAGCCTAAGGAAGAGCGATTTCTATTGGTGCCAATTCAGACTTGGGCTAAAAGATGCTACATAGTAAATGAAATAAAAAAACAAAAGAAAAATGAAAAAGAAAAAGACTAGCACTAAGGTGTGATCAGGTTGCACTGAGGATTTGACTAGGTTGCAGATCTTCGTTTCTGCGTTGGGAAATCGAGGGGGGGGGGGGGGGGGGGGGGGGGGGGGGGGGGGGGGGGGGGGGGGGGGGGGGGGGGGGGGGGGGGGGGGGGG
>PVNU02003347.1:0-100882 GCA_003013855.2 Liriodendron chinense | reverse complement strand
CCATTATCATCCGTATTACAAATATGGCTGCTTTATTTAGTAACCATTATCATCCATGATATGAATATGGCTGCTTTATTAAGTATCCATTATCATCCATGATATGAATATGGCTGCTTTTTAAAGCATCCATCAACACTCGTTGTTTTAAAGATCAAAAAACGATGGTTTTCAGTGTATAAAATGGCTGCTAACATTAGTAGCTATAACTGAATTATTAACGACTGCTGAACTATAAAGTAACCATTTTCGGAAATCGGTACCGGAATAACCCTGCTACAATCGCTGCTAGTTAAAATAGTTATTAATATAAACGGCTGCTTTTTTGTAGTTAATCGCTGCTTATACTAGCAGCCATTTCTTCGTTGAGAACATCACAAACGAAGTACCATTCAGTATGATCCAACCGTGGTAATAAACTATTTATGACGGTTGATGTGTTCAACCTATTAGTTTTTGAATAAAAATAATTTACGAAACTAAATGTGTAATTTTCTGGATTAAAACCTGACTAGTAATCGTTTCCTCGGCATCGGTGGTTTGATAACTTCGAAGAGATCTTAAACAGTTGTATCTCTTTTGGTTAGTCAGCACGTTAAAGTCGTTAGGTTGAACACCTGTAAGTATTCCAGACAATTGTAATTCCGATCGTAGTAGGTTAATCTTTGGAATATATAGATTGACCTGCGTCTAGTCCACCACAACGGGTGTCGTGGAGATCACCACAACACCATTACACAACCCGTAACACCCCGGGTAAAACTACATAGACAAAATATAGGTGCGACCGGTAGGTAAAACGGTCGAATAAAATCCCGTACTTGGGTTTTAACTTCGTTTGCCTTCGAGGTCACCTGGCATGGTGACTTTGTTACCACTAACTTACGGGTGGTAATTTTTAAAGAGCCACCAGTGTTTTCAAACTATAAATACAAAAGGGAAGTAACTCCAGAAACATTGGAATAGGTGCCCAACCTACTTTTTTTTTTAATTTTACCCGGAATCCTTCCAAAGTTACCAGATATTTGGGATGGTACAGTTCACAACACCAGGTGAACTCGAAATCTTTATTTAGTGTATGTAGTACCAATCTCGACCTGTGCTTGGCTCAAACTAACAAGTCTAACTGAGCTTAGCTGAACCGTTTTGAGACAAGTTTATCTTTCAGAAACAAAAGCTTGAAATAAGTTTATGTGTTCCAGTTCCAGACAATTTTTTTTTTAGCTCAACCAAAGTTAGTGTCGGGATAAGTTGAGCTGAGCTTGAACTTGAGCTTGAGCTGATCTTATAACTGGTTGAGCTGGTTTGAGTAAGCAAGCTGAGTCAATATATATGTATCTCTTCCCCCCCCCCCCCCCCCCCCCCCCCCCCCCCCCCCCCCCCCCCCTACAAGGTGGTTGGATGATAATAAACATGACTGTGGGCCCTAAGAAGGTCTCATTGGTGGACATCATTCTCGTCACTGTTTCTTGTGGTGTGGTCCACTTAAGCTTTGTATTTGCATCTAATGCCTTAAAATGAGTTGTACAAATGGATGGACAAAGTGGATAAAACAAATACATCATGGTGGGACCCACAGAGCTTTAACACCATCTTGCTGGCTGGTGTTCGCATCACCAGCCACTCGCATCCACGGATTGGGTACTACCGATCTACCCCCACCAGGACCTATCTAGAGACGGACGGTCCTATCAGTGTTTTGTGGGGCCCACGGTGATATATTTGCTTATCTAGGCCGTCTTGTCTATTTTTTAAAGATCATTTTTGGCATTATCCAAAAAATGAAGTGGATCAAAGGCTCGAGTGGACTACATCACAGGAAACAGTGGGGATGTTAACTATCTATGTTATGGTTTTTTATTTAGTTAGTTAAAAACTGCTTGTGATTTGTTATTTGTGATATGTAATTTGTGAACAAATCAGTATTCACTATTTAGTAGTAGAATAAATATCTTCAAGCGAAAAAAGTGAAATTGTTTGAACTTGTAAAAATTGTTCGAAATCCATATGTTCGAACATGTTCAAACATGGTTGGGCCAAACCAAACCGATCGAGTTTGAACAAAGCCACCCTGTTCGAATGTTTGTTCGAACTTTGTTCGAACACACCCACTCAAGCAGTCGAATGATCCAATATAGTCCATGTTCGACTCAGATCGAATCATTGCCCACCTCTAATCATGGTGCCCCTGGCCCACAGCACGCAACTCATCAACACACCACTGCTAAGGGTGGTGTGGGTGGTGTAGGCAACACCACCTAATCAGCATCATCTCTAACTAAGGGCTTTCATGGATGGGCCAGCACATTGACTGCTACAATTTACTAAGGTATGAAGTTGCATCGTCTCTAACTAAGGGCTTTCATGGCCGGGCCCTATAAATTGACTGCTACAATTTACTAAGGTATGATGTTGCATTGTCTCTGACTAAGGGCTTTCATGGATGGGCCCAGAACATTGACTGCTACAATTTACTAAGGTACGACATCGCCTCTAACTAAGGTCTTTCATGGACGGGCCCAGCACATTGACTGCTACAATTTGCTAAGGTACGATGTTGCATGGTCTCTAACTATGGGTTTTCATGGACGGGCCCATCACATTGACTGCTACAATTTGCTAAGGTACGATGTTGCATGGTCTCTAACTATGGGTTTTCATGGACGGGCCCATCACATTGACTGCTACAATTTACTAAGGTACGATTTGCATAGTCTAGTTCTAACTAAGGGCTTTCATGGATGGGCCCAGCACATTGAGTGCTACAATTTACTAAGGTATGATGTTGCATCATCTCTAACTAAGGGCTCTCATGGATGGGCCCAGCACTCGGGCCCATCACATTGACTGCTACAATTTACTAAGGTACAATTTGCATAGTCTAGTTCTAACTAAGGGCTTTCATGGATGGGCCCAGCACATTGAGTGCTACAATTTACTAAGGTATGATGTTGCATCATCTCTAACTAAGGGCTCTCATGGATGGGCCCAGCACATTGAGTGCTACAATTTACTAAGGTATGATGTTGCATCATCTCTAACTAAGGGCTCTCATGGACGGGCCCAGCGCATTTGATACTACAATTTACTAAGGTACGATGTTAAGTGGTGAATGCCTCGGCGCAGGACCACATCTAAACAAGTAACGGTCACCTTCATGAAATAAAATCTTGAGCATCTTTCATGTCTTCCATCCGATGGGGAGCTGTTTTGTAACTAAGGTTTTCATACGCCCACCAGATTGACTGCATCGATTAACTAAGACGCGTATCAGGTAGCCAATGTCATCTCTACAAACAGTAACCATGTCTTGGCAGAGGATGATGGAAGGCACTTGTAAATTACTTAAAATGGCATGATTAACATATAAGTAATACAAATTAACCGTCCAAATTGTGTATTATGAGACAAAAAAAATACGCTTATTTGCTAATCTAAATATCATAATATTTTACATTTATCGGACGGCTCCAAATGATCAGAAAATATCAAATGACTATATTTCAGTATTTTGATACAAGTGTCACGATTCAGAGGATAAAATGTGCAACCAATCTGATTGTTAGCTTATAAGTTGTGACTGTGGGTTCTATGATTTAGCCGGTCTATGCTGAGTTAATGCATGGCACGTGCACTGGCTGTAATTTTTATTCTCCATCCAACCTGCTGATAAGGTCATACAGGCCTTTTTAATACAAAAAAAAAAAAAAAAAAAAAGTCATACAGGCCTGGATGAAGGGAAAACACATATCTGAGCTATATATATCCAAAACTTTTACAGCTTACAAGTAGTTTTTAATGGTCAACCACCATCGCTTCCTGTAGTGTGGTCCTTTTTTTTGTCTCATGCCCTAAAATGATCTGTGAAAACAGATGGACGGTGTGGATATACTACACATACATCGAGGTGGGCTCCATGACCCAGGCTGCACCTTATCCTCTCCCTCTCTTCCATGGTCTTGTGGTCTAAAAGACGTTAATTAACGAGCCTAGCCAACAATAGCATGTTTAACTTTAATACTCTGACAGTGTGATGGTTGATAGGCAGTTACTAAAAAATTGTATACATGCATGGCACCATAATAATTGGAGCCAAGTAGGCCAAATTGTCCCATTTTTTAATTAGATGGATCATCAACCAAAAGATACAATACTTGATTACCCAATTGGTGGATATTTTGGTAGATGGCTGAAATGACAAAGAACCAATTGTCTGATTTCAGAAAACGTTTGTCTGCAGATCAACAGTCAGAATCTGATATTCTTGATACTCAGGCTTTCCAGGAGGGTGGGCCCACCAAAAAAATTGGAAGCTC
Organism: Liriodendron chinense; assembly: GCA_003013855.2. Classification (NCBI taxonomy): domain Eukaryota; kingdom Viridiplantae; phylum Streptophyta; class Magnoliopsida; order Magnoliales; family Magnoliaceae; genus Liriodendron; species Liriodendron chinense. The sequence goes on along the minus strand of PVNU02003347.1, from coordinate 96,566 downwards.
CAAACATCAGGTCCATAGAGCCATCATGTAGGCCATAAGATGATGTGGAGGTTTTTGGCGGGTTATATATTTTTTGTATGATTTGGACCACCTAATTGATGGATAAGCCTCTTTTTGGGGCATCCCATGATCATGATGTTGGATGGAATACACATAACAGGGTGGGCCCAGAAATGCAGACATATTAGGGGGGTGCCATTCATGTGAACATATACAAGTGCATGGGTGACTGTAGTTTTCCCTTTTTTTCTCTACCTTGTAATTTCTACCGTTTTTCTATGATCCTAGTTGCATTGGGATACTTTCAAAATCAAATCAATCGATCCCGACTGTCTATTATATATGTTGCCCATCTATTTTACTGACTACATCGTACCTAAATCACACAGATCAAACGATCTATCCATCCACTAGTTAGACATCTATTTTATAGTCAGGCATTTTCCATGAATAAGCAGCCAGGATTGTTAGAAAAAAAATATGATTTCATTATAAGATAACCTGTCGACAGTAGATCCCAGAATCAGACCGTGTAACTTGAGTCTATATATTACACATGCATAATTTCTCAGCGTTATCAACCATCACTCGAGCGAGGTCACTTTTGTTTTGGCACTCGCCTCACATATGGTGTTCAAGAGATCACACATTTGCATGATCAACGGCCCATTGTCCGTGACCTGATGATCAACTTCTTCAGATTTAATCTCCATTGAATAGATGCCTTACCAAAAAGATCTTCCTGATCTTGATCTGATGATCATATCAGCTAAAGATCATGTTTATGACAAATGAACGTTTAACATAAATCAAAGTAGGGCCCAGATTCAATTTGCACTTATGGCCATCTGTAGATGAATTTAGAACAATGAGAAGAGATTTTTCAATGGATTTCATTGAGCTTTAAAAATCAAAGGTTAGTATCGTCTATGAAGTTCACTATAATGTGGCACCTTAATTAACATAGTATCTGGAACATGGACGGTTCAAACATCAGACCATCTCATGAAATGGTCACTGTGTGTGGGGATGCATGCTGAATCTGGAATCGAGACGGAGTCAAAACTAACACCTGCGATGAATATACAAAGGTTAGAACGCAAAGTCCCACCTTATGCTACAGGCGTTTTCTGATTTTATTTTTCATAGCCCTCCCAATGAAAAAGGCATTTTGGTCTTTACTCCTCCTTGCCTTCCTTCTCCCATGCATGAACTGCATAGGAATCGGGTCCCCCCGCCTTAGGAAATGAGACGGATAGACTCGCCTTGATCGCATTCAAGGATCGGATATCGAACTATCCTTTCCAAGTCTTCAGCTCATGGAATGATTCCCTCCATTTCTGCAATTGGGAAGGTGTCACATGCGGTCGCTGGCATCCTCAAAGTGTCAGCACATTGAATCTGTGGTCCCATGGATTGGTGGGGGCTCATATCACCTCACATAGCAAACCTCAGCTTCCTCAGGAGTATCGACCTCTCGAACAACAGCTTCCATGGCGAAATCCCACGTGAAATTGGCCGGCTCTTCCGGCTTTGGGATCTTGATCTGAGTTATAATGCGCTGCAAGGAGAAATCCCGGACGACCTGTTCCACTCCTCGCAAATCAGATCCATCTTTTTATATCAAAGGGGCCGTTTTACTGCAAGGGAGTGTAGGTTAGGCCTACAAAGAGGGTTTTTACGGCCCATACTTTGTTATTTTTAATATTAAAACCGTTAATCAGGATTATCTACTGGGTTACTAATGTGTCGCAAAAGCCCGTTGCTATCCAACGATTAGGTGGGCCACATCAGAGGTCAAAAGGACACACGACTCGTCTGTTTTCCGAAGGGTGTAATTGTCATTTAAAAAATTAAGAGAAGATACTCGCGCAGCAAATTATCTAAATGCAGGAGTGGCTGCTTTTTTACTTCAAGCTGAAGTCATCCCTTGGCAAGTTATTTACAGTTTTGCCATCTTCATCTGTGTACTTACTTTAAACGTGATGTGAGGCCCACCTTTATTAATTTATGGGATCGACACTGTCCATCTATTTTCTTGGGTAATTTTTTATCATTCTCCAAAAAATTAGGCTAATCCGTCATGTAATTTGGGCCTAGGAAGTCTCAATAGTTGTTATTTTGTGGACCATTAAAACAAAGGAGACTCTTTTCTTTGGTGGGGTCCAGTTGAGATTTGGATCCGACTGAATCTTTGGCTCAAGTCCTAATATAATTACACCAAACGGATGGACGGTGTGGATAGAGCACACACATCATTGTGGGCCCCACAAAAGATGATGACGTCATTCAGTAGCAGAAGCAGACTGTACAGAGTAGTCATCACACGTACTGAGTAAACTGTGTGGGTTGGATGTACTGCTAAGCATACTGCATAAACTCTAGGGGTTCTACTATGATTTATCTATTTTATCCCCTCCATCGTACATCGATTTTACCAGATAAATTCTTGGCTTTAGCCCAAAAGAGAAGCATATCAAAAGCTGAAGTCGACCACACCACACGATACAGTGTGAATTGAATGTCTACCGCTGTCAATTTCTTGTGGGCCACAGAAGTTGTGGATGAGGCTGAATTTTTTTGTTTTCCCTTCATCTATGCCCTTGTGATCTTATGAAGAGCTTGGATGAAAAATAAGGAGCCTTGTGGACCCTAGCAAGGTCTCAATGCTTGAAATGATTATTCTCATTGCTTTTTGTTGTATGGTCGACAAAGGCTTCATATATACTTCATTTTTTCGTCTCAACGCTTAAAACGAGCTGAAAAAAATGGATGGACAGCGTGGATAAAGCACATACATTCATGGTGGGCCCAATCGAGTTTACTGGACCTTTGGTCTAGGGTCTATGATCCCACCTGATGACATCCGATGCCGGGTATACTAAGTCTATTTGGGATCGAAATGGACGCAGACCCTTTTCTAATCTCCATAGGCTTGCCAGAGAAATTTCAAATGGATTTCATATGGTTATTCGTACCTTCACTCTTTTTCCACGTTTCGGCCTAGGGTCTCTAATCCCACCTAATTGCATCTGCTGCAGGGTATACTGAGTCTGTTATGGATCGAAAAGGACACGGGCCCTTTTTTAACCTTTGCAGTCATGTCAGAGAAATTTTGGACGGATTCCAAATTTTTATTCCCACATTCACACTTTTTCGGCGTTTTAAAATAGGGTCTCTGGTCTCACTTGATGGTATCCGATGATGGGTATACTGAGTCTGATTGGGATCGAAATGGATTTTAACCCCTTTTTAACCTTTACAGGCATGCCAAAAAAATTTCGCATGCATTCTAGATGGTTATTCACACCTTCACTCTTTGTCGGCATTTCGGCCTGAGGTCTCTTATCACACCTTCACTCTTTGTCGGCATGTCGGCATTTCGGCCTGAGGCACCTGATGCGGGGCATACTGAGTCTGATTGGGATCAAAACAAACATGGACCCTTTTTTAACCTTTACAAGCATGATAGAGGAGTTTCGAGCTCATTCAGGATGGTTGTTCGCTCCATCACTCTTTTTTGGCGATTCGACATAGGTTCTCTGATCCCACTTAATGGCTTTCGATGTCAAGTATACGGAGTTTGATTGGGATCAAAACTGACGCGAACCCTTTTTCAACCCTTATAGGCATACCAGAGAAATTTTAGATACATTCCGAATGGTTGTTCGTTCCTTTACTCTTTTTCGACGATTCGGCTTACGGTCTCTAATCCCACCCGATGGCTTCCAATGTCGGGTATACTAAGTCTGATTGGGATCAAAACGGACGTGGATCCTTTTTCAACCCTTACAAGAATGCTGAAATTCCGAATGGTCGTTCGCTCCTTCACTCTTTTTCGATGATTCGGCTTAAGGTCTCTGATCCCACATGATGGCTTCCGATGCTAGGTATACTGAGTCCGATTGGGATCAAAACGAATGTGGACCCTTTCTCAACCCTTACGGGCATGCCAGAGAAATTTGGAATGCATTCCGGATGGTTGTTCGCTTCGTCATTCTTTTTCGGCGATTCGACCTTAGGGTATTTGATCCACCTGATGGATTCTGTTGCCGAGTATACTAAGTCTGATTAGGATTGAAATGGATATGGACCCTTTTTCAACCCTTACATGCATGTCGGAGAAATTTAGGACGCATTCCGAATGGTTGTTTGCTCCTTCACTCTTTTTCGGTGATTCTGCCTAGGGTCTTTGATCCCACCTAATGGCTTCCGATTCTGGGTATACTGAGCCTGATTGGGATCAAAACGGACGTGGACCCCTTTTCAACCTTTACAAGCATGTCGAAGAAATTTCAGACGCATTCAGGATGGTTGTTCGCTCCTTTATTTTCGGCGATTCGACCTAGGGTATATGATTCCACCTGATGGCTTCCGATGCCAGGTATACTAAGTCCGATTGGGATTAAAATGGACGTGGACCCTTTTTTAACCCTTACATGCATGCTGGAGAAATTTAGGACGCATTCCGAATGGTTGTTCGCTCCTTCACTCTTTTTTTACGATCCTACCTAGGGTCTCTGATCCCATCTGATGGCTTTTAATGTCGGGTATACTGAGTCTGATTGGGATCAAAATGGATGTGGACCCTTTTCCAACCCTTACAGGCATACTAGAGATATTTCGGACGTATTTCATATGGTTGTTCGCTCCTTCATTCTTTTTCGATGATTTGACCTAGGGCCTGTTTGGTTTTCAGATTTCCCTTGGAAATAAAGGTAAATAAGCATTTATTATATCCATGGGAATTCTTACACCACTCCCACTGTGACAAGTGACGGTTGCTTTTTGGACCTGACGTTCATCAAAACCAAGGTAAAAACTGTGTGGCCCACCATGATGTATGTGACTCATCCACACCATTCATTTTTTCCACCATCTCATTTTAGGGAACGACGGAGAAAATGAGGGTGATCTAAATCTCAAGTGGACCACACCATAAGAAACAGTGGGAATTGAACATCTACCATTGTAAACTTTTTGTGGGTCCTAGAAGTTTTGGATGGATCTGATATTCATTTTTCCCCCTTATCCATGTCTATGTAACCTCATGAATGGGTTAGATGACAAATAAACATCAATGTGGGCCCGAGGAATGAGAAGGCTTTCGATGGTGGACGTTATACAGACCACTATTTGCTGTGGTGTGGTCCACTTGAGCTTTAGATCTACTTCATTTTTGGGCTAAAGTCCTAAATTTTTTTGGTAAAACACATGGACAACTTAGATAAGTCATAGACATCAAAGTGGGGCTATTATTATAAGTGAGTCTTTTTAGGACTGGATTTTAAGAAATGAGAATTCTTTTTCTCATCAAACAGATGTAAGAATTAATAACAACCCATTTTCAGGGATTTACCAAATATTCAAAAAATCAAACACGCCACTAGGGACTCTGATCCCACCTGATGGATTCCAATGCTGAGTATACTGAGTCTGATTGGAATCAAAATGGATGTGTACCCTTTTTCAACCCTTACATGCATGCCGGAGAAATTTAAGATGCATTTCGGATGGTTGTTCGCTCCTTCACTCTTTTTCAGCGATTTGGCCTAGGGTTTCTAATCCCACTTAATGGCTTCTAATGCATGGTATACTGAGTTTGATTGGAATCAAAACGAACATCAACAATTTTTCAACCTTTACAGGCATGTAGGAGAGATTTTGTAAGCATTCTGGATGGTTGTTCTCTCCTTCAATCTTTTTCGACGATTCAACCTAGGGTCCCTAATCTCACTTGATGGATTCTAATGTTGGGTATACTGAGTCATATTGGGATCGAAATGGACGTGAACCATTTTTCAACCTTTATAGGCATGCCAGAGAAATTTGGGATGCATTCTGGATGGTTGTTTGCTCCTTTATTCTTTTTCGGCGATTCGACCTAGGGTTTCTAATCCCACTTGATGGCTGCCGATACCGGGTACACTGAGTCTGATTGGGATCGAAACGGACGTGGACCCTTTTTCAACCCTTATAGGAATGTCGGAGAAATTTTGGATGCATTCTGGATGGTCTTTCTCTCTGTCATTCTTTTTTGGCGATTCGACCTAGGGTATCTGATCCCACCTGATGGCTTCCGATGGCGTCGGGTATACTGAGTTCAATTGGGATCGAAACAGACGTGGACCCTTTTTCAACCCTTACATGCATGGTGGAGAAATTTCGGATGCATTCCGGATGGTTAGTCACTCCTTCACTCTTTTTCATTATCAATGGCCATTTCACATTGGTGACATTCTAAAATTTTCATCACTACCCACATATCATGGAGATTGCGACGGAAGTCTATCTTCGTAGTACATCCAATTTTAGTGGACGAACGATTCCTCTTTTTCTTACCTTCCTGGCAGTCATCTGCAACTTTCAAGGTAGCCTTCCTTCTCTACTACAATAGACCCTACACCATGTGGTATCTCCTATGCAATAAGAGCTCCAAAATTGATTCTTACAGATGCTGAAACCAGCCAACAACGTGTACGGACTGTAAAAACTCATAACTTCATCATCAGTGCAAAATTTCATTCTCAAACGAGGCTTCAACTCAGATTCTACTGCTGAAATAATTTCTAATGGGGATGTATCATCAAACGATATTTCAGAAGGAACTTCCATTGATGGTTTAAGAAGATTACAAATTAACTGCCATCAGCACTCGACAAATTTCTCCCATGCTTCAAAATATTACTTCATCAATAAAAATTCTATTCAAAATGTAATAAATCCAAAAAAAAAAAACTACGATTATAAACATTTAACCCCGTACCAACTATTACGATGCATTACATTGGCATAAATGTAATAGACAAAGGGTATGTTAAGTGAGATCACTAATAAAAAAAATATAATATAACAACCATTTAACCCTCCACCACCTATTTTGATGCATATATTTCGATACACTTCCACCTGACTATACTTTCAAGGCCTATGGTCAGATCTCATATAACAGATGATGGGGTGAAACACACGTACCTACCACTAAGATGTTTGAAATAATATAGGATGGGAAAAAACTCACACAAATATATATATATATATATATATATATATATATATATATATATATATATATATATATATATATATATATATATATATATATATATATATATATAACCCCACCAATCACCATAATCAATCAAAAAGATGTTGAAGATGACAGAGTAGTGGAACAAATAAAATCTCATACAAACATAAGCCTACCAATTTCCATTATGAAACATACATATTATAAAAATTACATAGGATGGGGGAGAAATGCACATACCTCGCATACAACAGGAAAAAATCAATTTTTAAGGGGCTTCTTTTCGAACAAGAGTGCAGAGATGAAGGGAAACTTCCTCTGTACCAATAACAACATGTCAGAGCACCGATTTTCTCCTCCTCCTCTCTCTCTATCTCGCTCTCACAACCCTCTCTCTCTCTCTCTCTCTCTCTCTCTCTCTCTCTCTCTCGCAGATGGAGGCGGCATGGGTTGAAATTGCGTCACTTTTATTACAATTGTGGATGCGTATGCGTGCGGAAGCTTAGAGGAGAAACTAGAATTATGGCTAAGTCCTAGAGGGGGTGATTAGGACCTTTTTGAAATTCTTTTCGCCTACTTAGAATAATTAACAATTAATACTAAGTAAGCAAGAACACTTTGGCTTCCAAGCCTAAGTGGTTCTAATTGCAAGACCAGCATATGATGTGCAATAAACAACCTAGTCTAAGCATGCATAAATTAACATATGATTAAACTAATCTAACACCTAATCTATGCAATCTAAGTAGACTATTGAGAATGGATAATAAAGCTCAAGTTTACTCTAATTAGTAAACATACATCTTGTGTGTGAATGTGCCAAGGATACTCTAATTAGTAAACATACTCTAATTAGTAAACAAGTCTCTAAGGGAGTTTAAATCAGGTTCCTCCCAACCTAGGTGTTTTAACTCGGTTCCACCCAACCGAGGAGTTTAAAAGTTCTTCCCAACCTACACGTTCACACTCATATTGGTGGCTCCCCTTAGAGACTTGTTTAGGCCTGACAAACGTGCCAAGGACTGACAAACGCTTCTAGACTTTAGGATTGAAAAACATGCCAAGGATTGCCAAAAAAACCCTTGAATTTAGGCCCAACAAACATGCCAAAGAACGCCAAATGCCCTTAGACTTTTAGGCTCAACTGACAAGCCAAGGATCGACAAACAAACCTAGATTCGAGTTTGACAAATAAACTCTATACTCAAATCCCACCGAGAAAAGAGCGGATATACTCAACACAAATTGACAACCTTACTTGTCAAATTTGAGCCTCGTTGATGCGCCACTTCGGGTTGCTTCTTCTCGCTCTCTTGTGCTTGAATCAGCTCCACTTGTGCTCCTCCGATGTTGTTGTCGATGCTTTGCTAATACTCCAACTCCAATGATCAATCTCCTTGCATTTGTTCTTCTTGATATGTCCAAGGTGGAAGTAAGGTAGGTTTGAGATCTTTACAACTAATGAGAATGGGTTACTTAGAAAGTCTCACTTACAATGATCTCATCATAAAGTTTTGAATAGTAATATAATTGTCAAGATCAATCCAAACTAAAGAGATTAAAAGAGGGATAAGTACATATTCTTTATGAGCTTGGAATGCTCCATTCTTGTAATGAATCATAAGGAAGATGACTTACTAGTGTTATGATTAGAGCTCCTAATGGTGCGTAATAGTGGTAGCTTCTATCTCCTCAACATTCCTCTCTTGAACCTAAAAATTATCTCTCTTATTTAAAGAAAAATCTTTAACGGCCATAAAACGAGCAGAAAAATGATCGCTTTGATATATCGAAAAGGGGTTTCGATTGATCGGAGCGATCTTTGATATATCGAAACCATCAGTTCGATAGATCGAGAAATCTATCCAGAGATCTGTGTAAGTTGCTAGACATATTTATGATATATCGAATTGGGTTTCGATTGATTGAATTACTGATTTCGATATATCGAAATCACCAATTCAATGGATCGAAGAAACTGTCCAAAGAGTTGGTAAATTGCTTGACATAGCTCGATATATCAAAATGGTATTTTCGATGAATCGAAGACCTATCGAAATTTGTCTCTAATCTATCGAAGACCTATCAAAAACTCTGCCTAGGCTAGTCTGTTTACAGCAGCTTTCACCTCTTTTATTAACTTAATTTATTATGTTTTTTATATGATCTAAGGGTATTCCTAGTCGGTCCAGGTCATCTAAGAGGATTTAGGTGTTTTGGATCAAGGGTAAAGGTCACCAAGCATCTCATTTTCCTATTCTTCTTCCTTGATACTTCTGATCCACTTGAATGTTTAGTCTTCAGCTTGTCAAGGCTTAACCGATATTACAACTCAAGGACACACATGATTGACAAATACGGTTCCCTAGTATGCCACGGAAAAGTGCATTAACAAGGGTTTCCTTCATTGAAAAGAAAGTCCCCTTTTTCTCTAGGGTTTCTTTTCTACCCCACGGTTTTAGCCAAATTACGGTGCAATCGGGTGTGGATTTGACCTTCCATACATCAACACCATGGGCCCATTTTCAGGAATTTTTTGGGAATCCACACCTTCCATCCATGTATAGAACATATTTTAGGACAACTTCTAATAAAAAATGCGTAGCCAAGATATAGGTGGCCCACGCAAAATGAAAGCAGTGATAAAGGGCGTGAATTTGTTGTTACTTGGGTAAAACCTTAGTGGGTGTATGCCCTACCATGGGGCCAGCCTTGATGATGTATTGTATATCCATGCCCTCCATCCATTTCTACTCATAATTTTAGAATGGGATTTCAAAATTTTACCAGATTTCAAATCTCAGGTGGACCACAAAATAGTAAACGGTGCAGATTGAAATAATCACCATTAAAAATTCTAAAGGGCCTAATTCTCAAGTTTTCATAATGTTTATTTTCCATCCAACCCGTTGATAATGTCAAAACGATCTGGGTGAAGGGAAAATAAAAATATCAGCTTCATACAAAATATTTAGAGCCCATAAAATATTTTTAATGGTTATTCATCACTGTTTCCAATGGTATGGGTCACCCGAGATTTTGATCTGCTTGAGGGTTAGATTGATGTCCTAAAATGACAAAGGAAAACAGACGGACAGCATGGATATACAAAACATACATCAAGGTGCGACCCAAAATCACCATCGGTGGATCACTAACTATGTGGCCGACTCTAATGAATGTTACTTCTACTGACTTACTCAGTATGCTTCTATTGTAATTAATAAACCCGCATCATACACGCACTAACTCTGGGCCCAACATGAATGTACATAGTCGTCCATCCATTTTTTAAGCTCATTTTAACCTTGCACAAAGAGAATTATGATTTCAACCATTGAAACCTTTTTAAGGCCCATTGTGATATTTATATTTCATCCAACTGTTTAAAAGAGCACAAAGACATGGATAAACAGAAAAAAAAAAAATCAGCTCGATAAGAGCACAAGGACATGGTTTATCCACACCTTATAACTATTTTTTTTACAATTCATCATATTAGTTAAGCCCAGAATTATAGCATATCCAACGCTCAAGTGGTCCATACCACACAAAACAGTGGGAATAATGACTTCCACTTAGGGACCTCGAATGAAGCGAGTCAAATCTGATATCTGATTCACTTCAAACTCATATAATGTAGAGTTGGATCTTAAGATAAGTCTGATTAATTAAAGTGACCGAAAAAGGATTCCAAAAAATAATTTAGAATCATATTTGGGTCACATCCGCATCTAGTAGTGCGATCTGATAGGATCCTGACTTTTGCATGCTCTTCTCTCCCCCGTGTCACCAAACTCTTTCTAAACTCCTCTCTCTGGATCGTCTAGACCTCTCCGCCTACTGGGTGCTTAAATAGGTGAATGGTAAGCGTACATCATAGCAAATGAGGCCGATGACCTGCTGCAGTGGCACAATGATGACCTAAATTGGGCAAGCACACGATTCTCAGCCAGACATGGCGAGCAAAGAGTGGTTGGACCCAAATATGGTGGACCAAAATCTGTATCCATGGATATGGTGCATGATCCACCTTATCTCGACATGTTAATTTACCATACTATGTGGGTGAGTCCGGCTTGTACTTGCTCACCTTTTTTTAATGTAACACGTTGGGCGAGAGTAAAGTACCTAGGTTGGTACTCCTTCACTTGCTTCTTTGCTTGTACACCCTAACCTTGACCAATCTGATCCGGTGGATGTCTTCTGGATGCATTTTTAGCCATACAACGATCTTGTTAGGGCCTACTAAAATCGATGGATGAGATTTTAATCGTTTAAGGTGGGGTGCCTATAAGAACAAATTTGAAAATAGATTTTAAATTTTTAAATAAAATATTATTGAAAAACAAATAAGGAAAATAAATTCCCTTTCTCAATATTTCTAAAAATAAGGTTTACCAACCGACACTACTTCCTTTCTTATGCTTTTCAAGAAGCCAAAGATGCCTTATATATATATATATATATATATATATATATATATATATATATATATATATATATATATATATATATATATATATATATCAGAGAGAGAGAGAGAGAGAGGAGAATGCTCACTTGCAAACCATCTCTCACGAGAAGTCGTGAGAGATTTTTGAGGACTCATCACATGTAATGTGTCCCCAAAATCTAAGCCGTCAATGTGATGCAGCACTCCGTAAAACCCCCAGGGCCCAACTTTCATCCTGATCCAAAACTCTGGTGGGACATAGAAGAGAGAGAGAGAGAGAGAGAGAGAGAGAGAGAGAGGGATAAATTAAGGGAGGAAATTGTTTCCTTTTTTCATAGACCACCAGATTTGTGAACCAGGTTGAAAGTTAGGCCCTGTGGGATTTTTGAAGTGATGCATCATATGGACAACTCAGATTTTAGGGACACATCACGTGTGATGAGTCCTCAAAAATCTCTCACGAGCACTTGTGAGAGATGGTTTGTAGGTGATCATTCCTCTCTCTCTCTCTCTCTCTCTCTCTCTCTCTCTCTCTCTCTCTCTATATATATATATATATATATATATATATATATATTATTGTTGTTGTTGTTTGTTGCTATTTTTTGCTATGGGTAGATCTGAGTTGTCCCCAATTTGATCACATAACCGATGATAACACCCGATCCCGAGTACGAGCATCTCTGTGTTTGCTACATTCCGCTCGATTGATACCCTTTACCGACCCCGCGGCATTGCGCCTAGACTTTCATACACGGGAATGTCCAACTTCGGGCAGGTGCTCAATTACCTATTAAGGACGAGCGCCTTTTTTCTGAATATGTGTTCGGTCCTCACCAACAACTGAATGACCCTTCGCGAACAACATCCAACCTCTACTCAGGTTTTGCCGAGTGCTTGCCAGATCCGCGCGTTCGTCTACACCGAACGCCATATCCCAGATGATCAGGATTCGAGTAACGTCCTCCGCAAGTTACAAGGTTTAATTTCTAGAAGCTACCAAACGAGATATCCGTTGTACGTAGAGAATCTTGCAAACCGCCTTAAAGGCAATCATAGTATCCGACCACGATTATGGCCCACTTATGTACGAGATCGTATCTCTGTACAATTAGAATCCTAGCCCAATACGGTAAGGATGTACACTATAAGAAGCCTTCCATGCTACGAACTAAGGTACACACAACCTATTCCTATACAAAGCTTCAACAAACTTATAATCCCATCAATTACTTAGGCATCAGAGGGCCATCAGTCGAAACTCCCGACGGCCATCTTGACCCTTGGTGGTGTTTGTAGGTTCCATCGATCCAGCCCATTCATCTACGATCATAGATTAGAAGGCTGAGATCCAAGTTGGTCCCTGATTAACATTTGGTGATGTGTTTTAGCGTTAATAGATTGGCGCCTACCGTGGGGTTGACTTGTAAACCATCTTCGCTGTCTACCTTGTCATTGTCTTAAGAAACTCCGGTGATGCCTCCGAAGAAAAAGAATGGGTTAAAAATCGTCGCTCCGGCAGCATCTGCCCAAAGAAATGGAAATGTTAGTGTCGTCCCAACCTTTGCCTCCACGGAGCTTACTCGGTTAAGGAAGGTGCGTGAAGGGTCACTACAAAGGGAAGAGGAAACCACTCTTCCACCACCTCCACCACATCCGACGAAGACCCTGTATGGAGAACAATTGTGGAAGTCGATATTCAATACATGTGCACGGAGAAGTTACATTTTGTTGACATCGCAGATCGGTTGGAGCATCGTCTGCCACCATGCCTGTCCTACAGCATGGAGAAACATCCCACCCTATTCAACAGAATAGTCGCGCGTCATCCACCGGTTGGGCACTGCCGCCTACAGATCCCATTTCGCCACTAATGGCCCATACCCAGCAACAGGCCAACCAAACAAGAATCAGGCTTCCCGTTGGAGACTTGTGCCACTCCCTAGATTCTAGACGCTGGAGTCATATCCATAATGACAGGTCGGACGGTGACAATCATGCGCCCCCAGAAGCAGTCAAGGTCTCCAGTACCAGTCATGCTCCTGACTGGGAGAAGGAATTGGATGATCTAAAAAAGAAGTTCGCTACGACGGAGCAGTGATACTTACCCAACGTACCAGCATCACTACAAGCCACGTTAGACCAAACTAATCCACCCTTCACCATCGAAATTATGCAGGCCCCCTGACCTAAGAAGTTTTGAGTGCCCAATAACATCCCGTCCTATAACGGATTTGGGGACCCCATTGAGCACCTCGAGATCTTTAAATCTTACATGCAGTTGGAAGGGGTCAGCTAGGAAATCATGTGTAGGACGTTCTCCCTCACTTTGAAGGACAAGGCTCTGACTTTCAAGGTCTATCAGCTCCTTCTCTCAATTATGCACCCTATTCGGATCGCAGTTCATAAGGAGCCGAAAGATGAAGAAGACTACGACACATCTGGCAACAATCAAGCAGAAAAATAACTAATTTCTGAAGGATTTCCTGGTCCCTTTCACGTCCGAGGCGATCCAAGTGAAAGGTTACACAAACGAAGAAGGCCTCCCAACACTCCTCAACGGGGTCTGGAACAAGGATTTTCGATGGGCCCTAGATAAGACAACCCCCAAGACAATGGCGGAATTCCAAACTAAAGACTAGAAGTATATCAATGAAAAAGAACTAGTGAAAGCTAGGCGAGAGTTCGAGGTCGGATTTGATAAGAAAAAGAAAAAATATGAAGAGAAGAAGAAGATGGACGATCAGACGAATCGATACCCCAGAGGAGGTCCTCCTTAGGGGCGTTACTCAGAGTACACCCTGCTCAACACCACAATGGAAAGGGTCCTCATACACATTAGGACAAAAAGCATACCACTTGGCCGCCTAAGTTGAAAGTTGATCCCAACACTGGGGACAAGCGGAAGTATTATGACTTCCATCATGATCTCAGTCACAACACCAGAGATTGCATCGCACTCAAGGATAAGATCGAGTCCCTCATCCGCCGAGGACACTTGAAAGCATATGTAGACCAGAACGATCGGTCCCCCAGGAAATGCGAGCAGTCTCCTAGACAGACGGATCAACGATGATAAGAATCAGCACGATAGCAATAGGGTTGTCAAGAAGGGAGAACACAACCTGAGTCCTCTAAGCCCGCAGGGGAAATCCACACTATCTTTGGTGGACCTGGGGGAGGAGGGGACTCCAACTATGCTGGGAAGGCTTACACCAGGAATGCCCACAAGGTGTTTCAGACTAAAAAGATGGTGAAACAGTCTGAATGGAAACGTCAATCGATCACCTTTTCAGAGGAAGATGACAAAGGAATCTAGTTCCCCCGTGATGACGCGGCCATCGTAACATTGGGGATCTCAAACTACAAAACTCACAAGATAATGTTGGACACAAGAAGTTCGGCAGACGTCCTATATACTTCAGCTTTTAATGCGATGAATATCTCCTGAAGTCGTTTGAAGTCGATCCAGACTGCGTTAATAGGGTTCGGCAGAGAAACTATCGAACCAGAAGGATGTATCGACCTCCCGGTCGTCTTTAGGGCGTCTCCTAACAGGATTAATGTAATGATCAATTTCCTGATCGTGGATCAGCCATCGACCTACAATTCTATGTTGGGCCGATCGTCCATGATAGAACTCGGAGCTTCCATCTTCGCACTCTATTTGTGCATAAAATTCCCTACCCTGGAGGGCATTGGGGTGGTTATGGGAAATCAATTAGTTGCACGTGCCTGCTAAGAGACAGTACTTCGGAAAGAAAAGGGGAAGCAGATCAGCCCCATCATAATGACGACGTCCCAAACCCGAGGAATTTCTAATGAAAAAATGCTGACCTTGGACCCTAGGGAGAACACCTCCAAGGGTGGCTCACCAGTAGAATACTTGATCCCGATATCATTATTTGCCGAAGACCCCTCAAAGCAAGTCTGGATTAGGTCGACACCCAAGCCTGTTTCTCCCAATTCTTGATCAAACATCAGGACTTGTTCGCCTGGTCACATGAAGACATTTTGGGCATCGATCCGAATGTCATTGTCCACCAATTACAAGTGGACCCGAAGTTGAAACTGGTACACCAAAGATGACAAGCTGTCAATCAAGAGAGACATGAAGCTATCAAAGAAGAAGTCGATAAGCTTCTCAAAGCAGGATTCATTACAGAAGTAGTTTACCCATAATGGGTAGCCAATGTAGTGCTTGTCAAGAAAGCAAACATAAAGTGGAGAATGTGAGTCGACCACACTGATCTCAACAAAGCATGCCCGAAAGATAGCTTTCCCATGCCAAGAATCGATCAACTGGTTGACTCCACAGCAAGGCACGCACTTCTCAGTTTCATGAATGCATATTCGGGCTACAACAAGATCACCATGCACCCGCCGGATAAGGAGAAGACATCCTTCATCACTGATCGGGCTTTATACTATTACAAGGTCATGCCTTTCGGCCAGAAAAATGTGAGTTCCACATATTAGCGACTGGTTAACAAAATGTTCGTGGACCAGATCAGAAAAACAATGGAGGTGTATGTGGACGACATGCTCGTCAAAAGCTTGTAAGAAGAGGATCATCTCAGAGACCTTTTGGAGACATTCTAGATCCTGCGGAAACATAACATGAAGTTGAACCCAACCAAATGCACTTTTGGTGTATCATCTGAAAGGTTTCTCAGCTTCATGGTCGGGAAGAGAGGAATAGAGGTCAACCCCGAGAAGATAAGAGCCCTCCTTGAAATGAAAGCACCTAGGACTTTACGTGACATTCAGCGGCTTGCCGGACAAGTCACCTCCCTCAGCAGATTCATATCCCGGGCAACTGATAAATGCCTAGCATTCTTCAAATTGCTGAAGAGATCCGCGAAGACAATGTAGTGGACAAACGAGTGCGAACAGGCTTACGGTCATCTTAAGGAACATATGGGTACTCCACCCGTGTTATCAAAACCTCTTCACGGCGAGACATTGGTGTTGTACCTCGCTGTTTCCCCTACATCGCTCATCTCCACACTCATTAAAGACAACAAGGGTACCCAACGGCCGGTCTACTATATCAGCAGGGCGATGGTTGACGCCGAAACCCGCTATCCAACCATCGAAAAATTGGCGTTGGCCCTGATCACTTCTGCTAGACGACTCTGGCCTTATTTTTAAGCCCACATGATCATGGTCCCCACGGATAAACCATTGAGGCAAGTTCTGTAAAATTCGGGGATGTCAGGAAGGTTGACCAAGTGGGCCATTGAACTGAGCGAGCACGACGTACAATTCTGTCCGCGTACGTCAATCAAAGGACAAGTAACAACTAACTTTATTGCCGAGTTTACCTACTCAGTTGTCCCCGAATCCGCCGAATGCATCACACAGTCAACCTGTTCCCCCACTCCCGACCAGCCACTGTGGACCCTTTTCATTGATGGGTCGGCATCCTCCCACGGGGGTGGGGCGAGGATTATTCTTATATCCCCTGAAGGCTCCAAGCTCGAGTACGCCCTCCGCTTCGATTTGCATTCAATAATAAGGTCGAGTATGAAGCACTCCTCGCTGGACTCCGACTGCCAAGTCAGTAGGAGCCTCGAATCTGAAAATCCACAGTGACTCTCAGCTCGTGGTGAACCAAGTGTCTAACAAATATGAAGTGAGAGATGAAAAGATGATGGCATACAAGGCATAAGCTCATAACCTCTTAAGAGGATTCAAGGAATATAAATTGCTACAAATCCCGAGGGAGTAGATACAAACGGCAGACTCACTCGCCCGACTGGGGTCGGCCTCAGAGAATGACATTAGCGCACCATTCGAATCGAACATCTTTCTGAACCGAGCATCAATAAAAAAAAAAAAAAAAGACACTCCTGAGACACTCTCAATCGACCGGTCTTCCTGTTGGATGGACTTGATCATCCAATACCTCAAAGACAGATAATTCCTAAAAGATAAAAAAGAAGCAAGAAAGTTAAAATTCTGTGCCCCGAAATATTTCCTACAGGACTACATCCTCTATCAATGAGGGTATTCACTTCCACATCTACGATGCATTCGTCCCGAGGAAGCCGGCTACACCTTGAGGGAGATCCACGAAGGGATATTCGAAAATCATCTAGTAGGCTGATCGATGGCATATAAGGCAATTTGCTAAGGATACTATTGGCCAACAATGAACATTGATGTCGAGAAATTTTTAAAAACTTGCAATAAATGCCAGAGATTCGCCAAGATTCCCCAGAATCCACCAGTAGATATGACACCGATGACATGTCAATGGCCATTTGCTCAGTGGGGAATCAACATCATCGGTCTCTTACCGAGAGGGAAGGGCCAGCTCAGGTTCGCTGTTATGGTAGTTGACTATTTTACTAAGTGGACTGAGGCAAAGCCTCTGGCCTCCATCTCGGAGTGAAAGATCAAGAAGTTCGTTCCTGAGTCCATCTACCGATTTAGAGTCCCCCACACTATAATAACAATGGATGGCAGTTCGATAACAAAAAAAATTAAGGGACTCCGTGAGGAGTTAAAAATTTAGCACATACTAACTGGCCCTTATCACCCTTAGGCGAACGGCCAGGTTAAAGCCATCAACAAGATCATCAAGCACCACCTGAAGACAAAGTTGGAAGAACGTAAGGGTGACTGGCCAAAGAGCTTGCCCAAAGTCCTATGGGCATACAGGATCACTACTCAGACGTCAACTGGAGAAACCCCATTCTCATTGACCTTTGGAGCTAAAGCAGTGGTCCCAGTAGAGATAGGTATGCCATCATACCAAACAGAGCATTACGATCCAAAGCTAAACACATATGCTATGAATTTTTAACTGAATCTACTCGAAGAAAGAAGGAATGACGTGCAACTTCGGCTCATGAGGTATCAACATAAGGTCGCTCGGCATTATAACTCATGCGTTAGTCATAAACCTTTCCGAGTGGGAGACCTCGTCCTCAGAAAAATAATTCTGAGCAACAGCACTCGGAATCCGAGCTCCTGAGTGTTCATCCCCAACTGGGAGGGACCCTACAAAGTCACACGAATGATCGGGCCTAAGACTTACAATTTGGAAAACATGGAGGGAAGGTGTGGACCCTCTCCGTTCCACGCTCCCGGACTTTCTCCCTTCCTTTCGGGAAAAGGAGAAGAGGTGCGCGCGAATCACCGTTTGTGCCACTGGCTTGCCTCGTTCTCGAGGGCTTTGTTTGGTTGTCGGGTTAAGCTGGATGTGTTTAGATGAGTTTGTATAATACCAGGGTCGCCACTAGCCAGTTACTTCAAATCTACAGTTGGCTAGACCCCGTAGAAACGTTAGAGAAGGGGATCCGATGATTTCTTCCTCTAAAATAACTCCTTTTGATCTGCGGCCAGAGATTCGAGGTAAGGGATCACGGTTACAGGGTGGGAAGAGGTTAAGCACCCTACACACTGCCCGTACCGAAGTACGGTCTCTACTTCACAGAATCGAACTAATACTTGAAAGTCTGTTTTAATCCTCGTACATTCTCATGGATGACGTGATGCATGAATGCAGGTTTGAACAGTAAGAGTTTCTGATGGGCAGGTTTTCATTAACAGGCAAGCCCAGAGCATACGCTCGAACTGACAGGTGCCTTATGCGAGATGCATGTTGTGTGCTTGAATAATCAAAGTGCTTGTAGTGGCTGATGCATGAATGCAGGTCTGAACAGTAAGAGTTTCTGATGGGCAGGTTTCCATTAACAGGCAAGCCCAAAGCATACGCTCGAACTCACAAGTGCTTTATGCGAGATGCATGTTGTGTGTTTGAATAATCAAAGTGCTTGTAGTGAAGCAGGGGGGTTGGAAGAAAAGTAAATGTTGCACTTATGCTAGATGCAAATGAGATGATGCTGGTAAAAGAGTAGCTGGATGGACGGAGGTGTCGCAAGGATTGGCTTCGAGTGGCTGGATCAAGACTTGGATGGCTTAGGAGACTTGGACAGTGGTCAGGCTGGGCTGGAACAGGGCTAGGCTCTCCTCACTTGGGCTCTCCTTGGTGGAAAAGTGGGCTAATGGGGGGAGAAAAACTCGGAACAAACAGATTGCACTCGAGCTTGAGGACTTTTGAAATGAGAAAGGGAGGGGGTATTTATAGCAGCGGGCAGTGGCAGTTCCCGTTATTAATTTTGGGTGGCCCTCAGGGGGCAGCCCGTACGGCCGTTCTGCTTCGGGTTCGAAGTGTACGACCTCCGAACCTGAAGCAGAATTTTTTTTAGGTCTGGGTTCGGACTTGCTCCGAGGCTGCAGTCTGGAACTCGGTGAGTTGACTGGGTTTAAGAGATGGGTTGACACTGTGAGTTGACTCGATGGGTTGACTCAGCGGGTTGACTCGGTGATTTGACTCAGCGGGTTGACTCGCCGAGTTTGACTTTTTCTTTTAGGGTTTTTTGACTGGTTTTTCTTATGGGGGGTTTTTCAGGCTGATGTTTAGGGGTGAGTTGACTGGGTTCAAGCTTGAGCTGGGCTATGGATTGAGGCTTACAAGGGTGAGTTTGGCTGAGTTTGGACATGGGATTTGGGGGTACGGTCCTCCATTCATCCAGCTATCTCTACCATCATTGTAGCAGATGCCCCTCTTTGGCATCTGCCAAAGAGGTGGGGTGTCTACAGATGCCCCTCTTTGGCAGAGGTTGCGTGCAACCGAATGCCAAAGCAAGTGGACACCCCACTTTTGACCTGGTCATTCATAAATCATGGTCTGAAATCTTTACTTACCTTTGCATCTGTGTCAGTCGATCGTCTGAAAATTGATCACTCGCACATACCGCGGGAGTTTGGAGAAAACGTTGCGATTGTCCCTGCAATGCACTGCAACCTGGGTACCCAATCGCAACCCTTCCATTCCCGATCAGTACTAACATTATAAAGGTACAGTAGAGCCTCTGCGTCATAGTCTTACGAGGATACTGACCACTGTGATTTGATTGTTTCATGTTTTCCCGGATCACTATAGGAGTACTTGTTTCACTTGACTATCAAAGTGGTTAGCTGCCCTGTGTCATGTAGTCTTACGGGAGTCCACTACTCCGACTTGGAATCAGTCAAGGTACTTCAGGCATCCACGCCTAGGTATGTGCGGGTGAACTCTTTCTACCCGATCTGCTGGTTTTGATGCTTGGTTTGCAATTCATTCTTTCCTAGATTGTGGTCTGGAATCCTTGTTTTCCTTTGTATCTGAGTTAGTTCATTGTTTGGAGATTGATAACTCGCACATACTGCGGGAGTTTGGAGAAAACGTTGCGATTGTCCCTGCAATGCGCTGCAACCTGGGTACCCAATCGCAACCCTTCCATTCCCGATCGGTACTAACATCAGAAAGGTACAACAGAGCCTCTGCGTCATAGTTTTACGAGGTTACTGACCTTGAGACTGATTGTTTGATGTTTTTTGGGATCACTCCAGGAGTACTTGTTTCGCTTGACTGTCAAAGTGGTTAGCTGCCCTGCGTCATGTAGTCTTACGGGAGTCTACTACGCTGACTTGGAATCAGTCAAGATACTTCAGGCATCCACGCCTAGGTATGTGCGGGTGAACTCTTTCCACCCAACCTGCTGATTTTAATACTTGGGTTACAATTCATTATTTCCGCCTGTTCAAATGGTTTCTTTGACCGAACCTTTTGGCTTTCATCTTTTCGTATCTTGGCATGTGGTACAACCGCACTGACACTGGAGTTCAGTTCGAACGTACTTTGAGTGCATTGGGTCCGATAGTCTTTGGGGAAACCGCGAGACATCGAATCTTATTTGATTTTTGCTTCGGCTCCTACCCAGAGATATGGAAGATCTCCCGGTGTTTTGGAGACAGAACGCTCTACTGGGAAAATATTTTTTTGGATTTCGAAAAGATACCCACTCTGGGGAGTGATACTCCATGGGGTTTTTATTTGCAAATGGGAAAATATATTTTTTTTGGATTTTTGAAAAGATATCTGGCTTGCACGCGCCTTCACTAGGGATGCCTGTGGGGTCTTTGGCTAACCGATTTTTATTTTGAAAGCAGGTAAACATGATGATTGATGCGATTGATGCTGATGCATGGTTTAGCTCATTCTCTTTCAGTTCGATGATTTTGCTTTTGCTGGAGATGCAAAGAACTTTGAGCTTATTACTTGCAGGGCTGTGCTCCCCTGAGGATTTCTTTTTAATGCGAACGTTTGCTCAGCGGGTTGGTCAAGATCCCGACCCGTGGTCGATCAGGTCCATCGTCCCAAGATGCTATTTCTTTGCTAATGGGAATGGATGAAGGATGTTACCAGACTTCAAGATGTTCTTCTGTGAATGGATGAGATTGAGACGGTGCTTGGTTGCCAGTGTTGGTCAAGATTCCAATTTGCTAGCGATCGGATCCGTCATCCCAAACTGCGAAGTGAGCGGAGCTCGAGACAAGTGCAGTGCTGGGGATAATGACAATTTTTTGTGATTTTTTTGCAAATATTTGGTCCGAATCTTTACCTGAGTCAGGATGGAGATTGGTTATTGAAAATATAGAAAATATTTTTGTGATTTTGAAAATATTTTGTTTGTAAGCAAGGGAAATATTTTTGTGATTTTTTGAAGATATTTGGTTTGAAAGCAAGGGAAATATTTTGTGATTTTTGAAAGATGATTTTGCAATGTTTTGGTATTTTTCTGATTTTTCTGAAATGCAGGGAAAGGTATGGAATTTTCATCCATTTCCAGCTTATACTGCTGGTAAGGCACCCGATCCATTTTACGTCAGTGAGCAAGACGAATCTCACACAGTTAAGTGTCGTAGTTTTACATCTTCGGATGAGGAGATTTTGAGGATTTTCAGTCAACACACCCACAAAGTTGTCTGTTCCTCATGTGCAATGCACATAGACCACGTATCGTCCGACGGACTCCTTCGGCCACAGAATGAGCCACATCCTCACATTTCCCTTTGTCAATCCAATTTGGGGCCTTATGTTGCTCACAATTCCATGAGGGTGCGCTTCACCTCCCAATTGCCTTAATCCCCTTCATGAGTTTTAGGAACAGGGAACATCTGTCAGATTCAACAGCGACTTCCAAATCAAGTTTGTCTATCACGGTGCGTTCAACACGAACAGGATTGAGGGGTTCTGCCCACCTCAGCCTTTACCTGTTTAGAAGACTCCGGACACCCGTATGATCAAGTGTCAGCCATGTCCGGAACAAGTTGGGAAAGAAAGCCCCTAAGAAGTTAATCCCAGTGTAGTTTTAGGTCTTCGGACCGCTGGGGATGAATTTATGCAGTTGAAATTGATGGTGAATTTTTTTTTGTTTCTGTTTTGGAAAGGTTCCAGACTTCAACTCGAGTAGTCGAGATTGATACTGGTTTTTTATTGAAAGCTCAAAATCCTTTTGGTATTTTTTCTTGAAATGGTCCGGGTTATCGAACCTTGACCCGAGCGGCCGAGGCTGATGCCGGTTTTTTGTTGAAAGCAAGAAGAGTTCCCCGAGAAATTAATCCTACTGTAGTTTAAGGTCTTCGGACCAAAACTATGTACAAGCTGAAAATACATTCTTTTCGTGATTTTTCGAAAATATTCCAGGCTGTTAAATCCCAATCCAAGCGATCAAGATCAACATTGGTTTTTATTGGAAATCTCTCGGGATTTTGATCCCGACGAAGTTTAAGGTCTTCGGACCAAAAATATGTACAAGCTGAAAATACATTCTTTTTGTGATTTTTCGAAAACGTTCCAAGCTGTTAAATCCCAATCCGAGCGATCAAGATCAACATTGGTTTTTATTGAAAATCTCTCGAGATTTTGATCCCGACGTAGTTTAAGATCTTCGGACCAAAACTGTACAAGCAATGCTAGAAATACACTTTTTTTTTGGAAAATGTCCAGTGTCAGCGGATCTTGATTCAAATGATCAAGACCGCTACCGGTTTTTATTAAAAATCCCTCAGGATCTTAATCCCGACATAGTTTAAGGTCTTCGGACCCAAAACTTATGTACAGAATGGGGCAACACATTTTTTTTGGGGGAAATGTCCGGAGTCGTCTGATCTTGATGTGAGCAAACAAGACCGACGCCGGTTTTTATTAAAATCACTCGGGATCTTGATCCCGACGTAGTTTAAGGTCTTCGGCCCAAGACATGTACAAAACAGGGCAAACACATTTTTTGTTTTTTTTGGAAAATGTCCGGTGTCAGCGGATCTTGATTCAAACGATCAAGACCACTACCGGTATTTATTTAAAAAGTCCCTCGGGATCTTGATCCCGACGTAGTTTAAGGTCTTCGGACCCCATTTAAGAGCGAGACTGGTAATATATTTTTGTAATTTTAAAAATTGTTCTGAGTCATCAATTCTAATTTTGATGGTCGAGATCGATGCCCATTTTTTTATTAAAAATCCCTCGGGATCTTGATCCCGACGTAGTTTAAGGTCTTCGGACCAAAACTGTACAGCTAGCAGCAATCAAGGTTGGAGATTTCGGGGATTCTTCTTAGAATGGTTCAGATCATCAGGCCATGATTTTGGATGGTTGAGATCACTGTTTGACCAAGTCAATTCTCTTTCTTTTTCTTAAAAATTCCATGGAGCTTTTTCCACATCATCAAGCCAACTTCTCCCCAATTTCTCACAAGATGAGATTTTGTTGAGATTCCTTACTTTTTCTCATCCTTCTCTTCCATCACCTCATTCTTACATGGAGGTACAAGATTCACTTGCAACCACCCTTTCCAAGGAGGAGTTCTTCCCAAGGAGAGAGGGTTAGGGGTTGTCTCAACTAGGTGGGAGGAAGGACGGCCCCCTAGGTGCCGCCCAAACCGTCTGTGCCCACTGGTCTTTCCAGTGGGTCGGGTAAAGGGGTGCCCTCCCCTTTTCTATATAACATGGGGCACCCTTGGCCCCTCCAACGTGCAATCTCTCTCTTCTCTTTCTCATACTCTCTCTTTCTTCAAGTTTTTCTCTTTCTTTTGGTGGTCATTTTCTTCTTTCAAGTGGTGGGCCTTAGTGCAGCTTTGGGACAGCAAGGTGGTCCCCCTTTGGTGAGTGGTAAAGGTATGGACCACTCCCTTTTCTCTCTTGTCCTTTTTCTTCTTCATTTTCTCTTCTCATGTTTCCTTTTTTTTTCATGTAGCTATTCCAAAGGAGTCAAGTTGGGCCCAAGTCTTTTTGGCCTTTTCTTCATCTCTAACCTCTTCTTAAGGTGGTGCATGGAGAAGGATATTGCAAGCTTCCATTTCATTCTTTCTTTTCTTCTTCCCACACTCCCTTCATGTGTATGTAAAGGGTAATTTTGCCATGTCCATCAAGTGTGCATGGCAAGATATCCTATCTTTTCTCATCAGAGTTGGGCCCCCTTTTATGTGTATCAAATGGGCTCAAAGTGAAGTCATGGCCCTTGGTGTATTTGATGGGCCCAATGCTTCATTTTGGGCTCCCTCATGCTCTCTTGTCTTTGTCATTTTTCCTTGGAGCTTCCTTTCCTTTTTCATCTTCTTTTCAAGGTTTAGGCCCGTGAGATTGGTAGGGCCCACCTCAAGTTTTGGGCTCATAGGGCTCACTTTGGGTGGCCCCATCTTTCTTCACATGTGTATGGACAAAGGTGGTTAGCCCATTCTTCACTTGGATCTCAAGTGGGCTAGATTTCTTAGTTGGGCCTTTATGGACAAGTAGCCCAAATCTTCTACCATCTCTTGATTATGATGTACATCCTTATGCACAAAGTGTGGTGGGCTCCTTGGAGTTTTTCCATATAGATGGGCTTTTGGGCCCTCTTTGAAACTTATGAATATCTTTGAGTCATGTGTGCACCACTATACTTTGTTCATGTGGGATTCTTTTTCTTCATGCCTTTCTTTGGATGGATGGAGGACTTGAGTTACTTGGTTACCTACAAGTCCCATGAGTGAGTTGTTTCAACAATCTCACTAAGTTCTCATGTTTGTAGGAAAGTGGTTCTCAAGAGCTTAATGTTCCTAATCCCAATTGGATGACTCTCCTTCAAGTGAGCTATCCATGCAACCATAGCTTCTTGAACTTTTCTTGGGGTGCTTGGTGGGTCATCCAACATCATTCTCAAAGATGAGTGATTTTTGTGGGAAAAAATGATACCCATGAGTTGCCCAATTTTGTCCCATGCTTTGGGGCCTTTTGGATTTTTATTTTCAAGTGGGCTATTTATATCAATCTTAGCCATTTTCATGATGGTTGGGTGACTCATCAAGTCATGCCCTCTTGTGGTGAAATGGTTCCCCTTTTTATAAAGCGATTGGTGCACATAAGTTGCCCAAACTTGTCCTTGCATGGACATTTCCAACTTTGGTTCTTTCATGTGGGCTATGTGCATCAATTTTTTTACCATTGGCTTCTTTGATTCATATGTTTGTGGGTAGACCACCATTTTGTACTCTCATAGTCAAAACTTTCATCAAGATGATGCACATAGGGTTGCCCATGGTTAACCCATGAATGGGTCCTCATGTTCTTCAAGTGGGCTATGTGCTCCTCACAATCCATTGAGGTGGGGCACTTGGGTTGCTCTTGGGGGCCAATTTCTTTTCTTATTCCCCACTTGTCCATGTATGTGTGTAAAAAGATGGGAATATCCTAGATGAGGATCAGGACCTTGATAGGGAAAGTGAACCAAACCTTGGTCACACATGGACTTTAAGAAGGGTTTTCTCATGTGAGGTTGGATTCTTATCCCTTTGATCTCATGGCACTTGAGTGCATTTGTTGTCCAAAATGTGTCCTTGGATGATGGACTTTCCTTACCTAGGTCATGGCATGCAACCTTCTTTAAGGTGGGCCTTGCCTTCTTTGATGGGCCGGCCAACACTTATCCTAGGCAACACATGGACTTGGACATAGGATTTTGTATTTGAATGTAAGTCTGAATCCAAGGGTTTCCTGGATAATGATTTGGATTTTAACAGGTAAAGAGTAGAGACTAACCTCGCCAAGACTGTAGGATTCGATGGCGGATGGTACAAGAGGGCGACGGGTGATCGATGAGGATGATCCGGCCTTCATTATTCGCCGAGGGGCCCATATGTGTTCCTTGGCTAAGGAGCACCAACCTCTTCCCTCCATCAAGGGTCAAGGTACCAGAGATCTTTGGGATGATTAGGTGAAACACCCACAGCCTTTGCTTAAATGAGTTCTGGCTGATACTCCTTTTGCTGGCCTCCTTACCTTGCGCTTCCATAGTAACAACGCCAACCGCATGCTGCTTGCGGCTCTTTGTGAGAGGTGGCGGGATGAGACCCACACCTTTCAACTCCCTTGTGGCGAGTGGGGAATAACTCCCCTGGACATATATATGCAAATTGGTTTTCCATTTCATGGGGCAGTTGTTCCCCACGTCTGTTCCCTTGCTCCCATCACTTCCACTAACTGGCTACGGCTTGTGGGTGACGTCCCACCTGAGGATGAATTACAGGGCCACCAAGTAAAATTGCGATGGTTCTACAACACCTTCGCTACTGTCGTCCCTACTACCGAGCTAAAGGCCCTCCACAAAGCACGGGCCATGATTGCTTACGCCTTCGGGTCCTCCCTTTTCTGTCATGCGAACAAGAGGATCGATCCTAAATTTCTTTGTTTGGTTGAGGATCTTCACCATTCGTATAATTGGAACGGGGCTATCTTGACTCATGTCTTCCTAGGTTTAAACAAGACCTCTCGGAATAGCCGGTCCTACACAGGTTTCTGGCCTGTCGTAGAGGTACTCTTTTTAACCTTTCCTGCAGACATTTGCCTTCTTTCTTTCTCTGATCGTTATGTGTGCCCTTGCCCAGACTTGCTTTTATGACCATTTTGCTCATCTCGCGCCGAGGATACGAGATGATGTTGAGCCATCTTTGTACCGTTTCATGTACTGGCATCAGCAAAATCGTCAACGGAACTCTCGAGTATCTGGGGATAACTGGCGTGCTGACATAGATGGATTGACCGTCGAGGATGTAAGTATCTTGTTTTCATTATTCCTCGTGCTGCTCTGTGGCTGATTGTGATGACCTCATTTGCTGTAGTTCGCTCGGATGCCGTACGCCAACTTTCCTCTCTACTACACCCCTCAGCGTGTGGAGGCATATGATTCTTCATGCCTCCGGATCATGCTTTCTAACGCTGAATCATTTCAGTAGTATTTGAGTGAGAGGCTGCTTCGACAGATTACTTGGGTAGCTCGAGTCCCTTGCTCTGCACCTCCTCCGGCTGCTCAGATCCCAACTGATGAGATGGTCGATGCTCTTGTGGTCCAGCCTGGGTTTCGCTTCACGATCCCAGATCGTGACTATGACGAGTGGTACTTGCTGTACGGACAGGGGCCTCTGCTTCCTCTGCTCTATGTTCCAAGGGGTCGTCGCAGGTACGCTGGAGGATCAGTGACAGCTCCTTTGATGGATCTTCATCGTCGAGAGCGGGACGAGAGGAGGGATGATGACGACTATGTTGGTGACCTGTAGCCTGCTTCTGTATTCTTGCCTTGTAAAACCCTTTTTGTTTTTTACCTTTCTAATATATCAAGACTTTCTGAAGGAATATATGACCTTAATTTTGTCTCAAATTACTTGATGATGCCTAGATGCTTTGATTTCTGACTCATTCTTTAATGATTTGTGGAAGATAAGACTTCTTAACTGCATGGATGATGACTTGAACGGTTTAGATTGCTTGATTTGGCCTTGTGGACCCCTTCCAGACCTCAGCTTTGCTTTGGAGTACCTTTTCTTGATGTTTTGTGAGGCTAAGAAGGCTTCTCATAGTGTGGATGATGACTTGAACGGCTCAGATCACTCTTTTCAGCCATGTGGGCCCACTTGATGGTCAGATCTTGGATTCTAGCCCTCTTTCTTGACAATCAAACCCTTGATGTTGCTATTTGATGACTCATGCAAGCTTTTCCATGGTTTAGATCATGATGATCTAGTCTTTGAATGGCTCAGATTGCTTGTGGGCCTCTCTTGATCAATTTTCCTTCTCTTTGACTTGATCTGACCCGTACTGGCCGTAGTACTTCATGATTGGACAGGTGGGGTACCTTCCAGATGATTCTAATCATCTTCAAGCGAAATCTGGAGTGGATTAGAGCCTTGGGCGGCCCTCAAGGTGCCATCTGCTGCCGTGGACTGTCAGCCTCACCTACCAACAACCGTGGAGCCAATCCCGCGGAGAGAGAGAGAGAGAGAGAGAGAGAGAGAGAGAGAGAGAGAGAGAGAGAGCGTCCGTACGGGCGGCCCACAGCGAGCCGCCCAAGTCTAGCCTCTTGTGCGGCCTGGGTTGGCTCTAGTTCAGACAGTGAGAACATTCCCCTAGCTCCTGTCTCCCTCATCCATGTACCCGATTTTTCGATTCAGCCATGAATCTCTTCCTTGTCTCTTCTTTCCTTCTCTTTTTATCTTTTTCTTGTTTGGTCCTTTCTCCAGCAATGGATGGTGGAGATCTAAGGGCTGTGGGGGCTATCCATGATGGGTCCCACACTTCAGAAAGTGGTGAAGGCCTTAATGATGATGAGATGCTTTTGAAGGATGGTAGAGATAGAGCATTGAATGGGGGCATTGATGGGGATTTAGGGGGAGTGGTTGGTGGAGCTTTGAATGACCCCATTAATGGCAGCCATGCTAGAAATTCAGATTTGAATGGGGCATTGATTATGGGAGAAATGAATGGTATGGATGGGATGAGGAGATGGGACATAGGTGAGGCTATGCATCCCTTGAGTGTGGGCCACATGGATGATGTGATTGATGGTGGTGATGGGGCTATGATGGACATAGATGGGCTGATCTCATGTTTGAACGGAATGGATGGTTCAGATGATACCTTTGACAGTTTGGATGCTCTTGATGATGGCCAGGATGTGCGGCATACTTGCTTGGGTGGACTTGATGTGATCATTGATGATGTCCCCCTAATGATGGACGGTGTGGATGCCTCGATGATCCCTTTGATTGGTCAGGATGATGATTGGATTCACGACTTCCTGTTGGAGAGGACCGCAGGTCCAGATCTGACCGTTGATTCTTCGATCGGGGTTGCCGGGACCTTTCTTGATAGTTCAGATGCATTTTTCGGCAGTCAGATATGTCAGGATACCATGATATGCAGTGTGATCTTTGCTGATAACCCTTTTGCAGAATCGAGGTGGGCGAGTCTTCTCATGCGGCTGAGGTCGTGACAGTTTCAGACAGTGATGCGACTATATCAGACATAGCCGCTACTGGGGATAGGTCAGGGGTTGTTGAGTCTGCAGAGGTTCCAGCTTTTCCTTCTCCTTCGCCCGTTGATCTTCCGATCCTTGATGAGCCGTCAGTGATTCCTGTGCCTTTTATTCTGGAGGGGATACCCGTGAGGACTTGTCAGCTGCTTCCTCGTCCTTCTTGCTCGCCACGACTGCTTACTTGGCTTGACAGCTTGTCATCTTATGAGATTCGAGATTTTGAGTCTTATGGCTTTGGCAGTCTGATCCATATGGCTAGAGTTGACATTGATTGGAGGATGCTCGGGGCTACACTGATTGACTGGGTCCCCTCGTTGAACTTTTTTGCGTTCAACGACATGGAGATGGGACCCTCTTTGGAGGAGCTTGCTCGCTTGACCGATCTTCCTTGGGATTACACTCAGTATTTTTCGCCGAAGACTTTGCCGAAGACTACCACACTGCATAACTGGTTCGGGATCCCCTATCTTGTTCAGCCTGCAGCTGTTGGCCAGGATGTTGTGGTATTCTCCTTGGATTTGTTGTACGATCTTTTCTCGGGTCCTTGGAGTGTGTCAGGGTCTCTTCTTTCTCGGAATGCACTGATGTTTTGCTTGATAGCTGAGGTGCTATTCTCGGGATGGCGCAGGTCTCAGACCCCTCTGCTCTTTGAGGTGATGAGTCGAGTTGTTCGACGGCAAGGGATCATTTCTCTCGTCCTGGCTGAGCTATTTAATGGGTTGACTGACTGTGCCTTGGGTCGGACTCATGTCCTTCGCGACTGCTGTGCATTTCTTCAGTTATCTTTTCTTTCACCTTTCTTTTCTTTTCATGTCTTTTGGGAATTGCTCTGCTCTAGCTGAACTTCTTTTCCTTCTTGTGATCAGGTCTGGCTATGGGAGCGTCTTTCGCTGACTGTTCCTGTACCATTTCCTAGCACCCATCGCCCAGACCTCATGCGACATATCATGGAGTTTCTTCCGCATACGGCTAGGATGAGTGAGCCCTTATATCGCAGGATGTTTGCTGAGCTGGGTGACTGGAATGTTCGTTGGGAGTCATCTTGGCTTTCACTTCCTCCAGTACTTTGTGATGCGCACCGTCTTCCTCTGATGTTGGTAGGCTTTCGATCTTACTTTTCTTACCACCCTATCCGGTTCCTGCAGCAATTCGGGTATGAGCAGGATGTTCCTCTTTTTGCTTCTACGGGTATCGGGCGTTGAGCACTTCCATCTAGATCATCTGACTTTAGGACTTAGGTTGACGGATCCTGGGCGAGTTACTTGACTGCTGATTTGCTTGGTTTTGAGCTGCGGACTTTTCCGATGGCGACCGCCCCATATCACCACTGGGTTGCTGAGCAGTCTTTATACCGGCGCATTCCTTGTTGGCACCAGACTGCCGATGAGGATGAGCAGGATATTCTTAGGGATGCTGGCTCTTCATCTGGTTCGTATGAGCCCTTTGAGGAGCGCCCATTCATAATCCTGGTTTCCTTTTGGCCACTCATGGCCATTTGCTGTCTGAGATTTTTGCGCTTCAGTGTCATTGTGAGATGATGTCGAGGAGATTGGCTATCGATCAGAGATTGTCTGATGAGAAGACAACGATCCGTATCCTTGAGCGAGATGAGGTACATTACCTGCGTATGGAGGTGAGCAGGTTGAGAGCGAGGCTATTTTACTATGAGTTAGAGGACTTACCTGATATGGCCGAGGAGGAAGGTAGAGATTGATTGTGTTGACTGTCTGTACTTCCCTTTTTGCATAGTACATGACTGATGATGATACATTTTTTTGTATTTTTTTGAAAAAGATGACATGATATATGTAAAAGAAATACAGTGCATTTAATGAAAAAAAAAAGAAAACTTTTTTGAAAAACTATTGTGCCATAAGTTGCCTTGTGAGTGTGTCTGGATTTTGTGTCGGGATATAGGAATCAGAACTGAGGCTCGGCCAATGCTTTTGACCGATGTCTCGAGATTGACTTGCGAGGTCCCTTTGGTTCCCTAGAG
The DNA here is from genome assembly GCA_003013855.2 of Liriodendron chinense. NCBI lineage: Eukaryota > Viridiplantae > Streptophyta > Magnoliopsida > Magnoliales > Magnoliaceae > Liriodendron > Liriodendron chinense. The sequence continues at coordinate 64,903 of PVNU02003347.1, read as the reverse complement.
ATGTAGGCAGTGGAAACTGTTACTTCCTGAGATTGCCAGAGTTTGTAGAGTTTTTTGTTCCCGACTGTACTTCTTCTTGCTCTTGAACTACAACTGCTTGAACTGATTCGGACTGTCTGATTTCTTAGTACCTGCACTTTTAGTTTTTCTTTTTCTTAGTCAAGCCATTTTTTCCTGCAGCGCTCTTTCGAGTTTTCACCACAGCCGGCCTTTTCCCGTCATTTTTGCCCGTGGCGTCCTTTCGGGTTTTCACCACGTCCCAGGTGTTTGATCCTGCCTGCCCCTTGGCAGCTATGTTGTTTTTACCCTCGGCGCCCTTTCGGATTTTCACCAAGTCCGCTGTATGCCCACTGTTTTTACTCGGAGCGCCCTTTCGGGTTTTCACTCGGCCCTCTTTGTTTAGGCACACATTTTCTTGTTCTCTTTTTTCTTTTTCTGAATTTTTTGGTAACTGCGGCGGCTAGAGGTCGGGAATCTGTCGTTGCCGGCCGATGGCAGTCTTTTAGCCCTTATCCTAAGTTATGATGATAGAGTTGTCGGTCTTAGCTACCGACCTTTCTGAGATGGGTGGATGGATGACTGTGTTTCTTCTTGGGTTGATTTTTCTCAGGTGCCTTGTTTTGGCTTCCCATTTTCTTTTTCTTTTCTTTTTTGTATTCTTTTTTCTCTTTTTTTCTGAATTTTTCTTTTCTTTTGAAACCCTTATTTGAAACACTTGTTGGTGGACGGAAACGCTTTCTCAAAGGTTTTAGCTTTGACCTCTTGACTTCAGCTCTATTAAAGTAACTCTTGATAAAGTCAGAATGAATTACCCGTGAAAGATCTTCGCTTTGTCGGCTTTGATTGGCTCAGGAAGATCCACCCCTCTCATGCTGGTGAGTCTGAGAGCGCATCTAGGAAGTACTTCTCTGATAATCAGCGGTCCATCCCATGAGGGTTTGAACTTTCCTCTGGGATCAGGAAGGTGCAATGGTAGGATTTTCTTCATGACCATGTCGCCCACCTTGAAAATTCTTTTTCGGACTCTCTTGTTGTAAGCCCGAGCGATCCTTTTCTGATAACACTAGGAATAGCTCAGCGCACGCATGCGCTTCTCATCTGCTAGCTGCAACTGATCGAATCTGGCCCGTTGCCATTCTCCTTCTTCAATTTTGCTTTCTAGTAACACCCTTAGTGACGGTATTTCCACCTCGACCGGTAGAACTGCTTCCATTCCATAAGTAAGTTCAAAAGGAGTAACGCCTGTAGCAGACCGTACAGACGTTCGATAGGCCCAAAGTGCATATGGGAGCATATCCGACCAATCTCGATAGGTCACGACCATCTTTTCGAGTATCCTGACGATTGTCTTGTTTGCGGCTTCTACCCCACCATTCATCTGAGGACGGTAGGGGCTTGATCGATTACGCTGAATCTTGAACTTGCTGAGGAAGTCATCCATCTTCTTGTTAACGAACGGGGTCCCATTATCTGTGATGATAGCATTAGGGATTCCATACCGGCATATGATATTGTTCTTCATGAATTTGATCACCTAAGACGCTGCAATCGTGGTGTAGGAGGCTGCTTCTACCCACTTGGTGAAGTAGTCGACTACCACAAGTATGTATTCATGACCGTTTGATACTTTGGGACTAATCTTCCCAATGATGTCGAGTCCCCACATAGAGAAGGGCCAGGGAGTCGTCAGATTGTACAACTCTAATGAGGGGGCATGAATTTGGTTCGCATGCTCCTGACACTTGAAAATCTTCTGACGTGCTAGCAGCAGTCTGTCTCCATGGTGAGCCAATAGTAGCCGAGTTGTAGAATTTTCTTTGCTATCATGTGCCCGTTCATGTGTGGGCCACAGATTTCTTCGTGTATTTCTTTCATGATCTTCGCAGCTTCTGTTTCATCGACTCATCGAAGGAGGATGTGATTATAGGATCGCTTGTACAGAAATTCGCCACTGATGGTGAACTGGCCGGCCAAACGCTGGATGGTTCGGCGATCTGTTGCTGTTGCCAACTCGGGATACTCCTGGGTTTCGAGATATTGCTTGATGTCGGCATACCAGCATTTGTCAGGGACAGCTTCGGCTTCTTCTATTTGCAGGCAGAAAGCAGGTTCATCTTGAATTTCGACTGTGAGCTCCCATTTCGAAGCTCCTTTCGGGATCTTGAGCATTGATGCGAGTGTAGCAAGAGCGTCTACAAACTGATTCTTGGCTCTGGGCATGTATGAGAAGGTGATTTCTTTGAATTCTTCGACCAGGTTTTCAAGATACACATGATATGGTATCAACTTTTCGTCCTTGGTTTTTCATTCACCATTAGTCTGATTGATGATAAGCTGTGAGTCTCCAAATACTCGTAGCTTCTTGACGCCCAAGATTATGGCTTCCCTTAAGCCAGCAATGCATGCTTCGTATTCTGCCATGTTGTTGGTACACTCGAATGCTATGCGCCTTGAGATAGGAATAAGGACATCATCTGGAGAGTAGAGGATTGCTCCGATTGGCATTTGCTGCGCCATCGAAGAATAACGTCCACTCATCTTTTTTCTTCTTTTCTTCACCTTCGATTAGTAAGAGATCTTCATCAGGGAAGAATGTCTTGAGCGATTGATAATCCAAGAGCGAGTGAGCGGCAAGATGATCGGCGAGGGCCTGCCCCTTGATTACCTTCTAAGTGACATAGGTGATGTTGAATTCAGACAGGAGTAACTGCCATTTAGCTATCCTTCCACTGAGTGCCGGTTTCTCGAATAGGTATTTGAGCGGATCCATGTGAGAGAGGAGGAGAATAGGGAATGCAATCATCTATTAATGGAGCCGCTGAGTTGCCCAAATTAGGGCGAGGCAAGTCTTCGGGGAATACCTAGTCTCGTAGTCGGTGAATTTTCGGCTCAAATAGTATATCGCTTGTTCCTTTTTTCCGGTCTCGTCGTGCTAGCCGAGAACACAGCCAATGGCTTCTGCTGCTACTGAGATGTATAACAATAGTGGTCGTTTGGGAGTGGGCGGCACTAGAACTAGAGGATTCATGAGATACCTTTTGATGCGGTTGAAGGCAACTTGGCAATCGTCATTCCATTTAGAACGTTCTTCCGAAGGAGCTTGAATATGGGTTCATAGATAGGTGTGAGCTGTGCGATGAAACGGCTGATGTATTAAATTCTGCCGAGGAAGCCACGGATTTCTTTCTCTGTTCTAGGAGGGGGCATCTCGATGATTGCTCTGGTTTTGATTTCGTCGACCCTGATGCCATCCTCGCTCACCATAAAGCCGAGAAGCTTGCCTCCCATTGCACCGAAGACACATTTCTGAGGGTTGAGATGGAGCTTATACTTTTCTAGTCTGTTGAATAACTTCTTTAGATCTTCAAAGTGTCCTTCAATTGTGCGAGATTTGACGATCATATCGTCCACATATACTTCAAGCTCTTTGTTCATAATGTCGTGGAATAATGCTGTCATTGCTCGCTGATACGTTGCTCCTGCGTTCTTCAGACCGAACGGCATTACCCTGTAACAAAAGGTTCCCCAGGGAGTGATAAACGATGTCTTCTCACAATCTTCGATGCCCATCTTGATCTGATTATAACCTGAGAACTCATCCATGAATGAGAAGATCTTGTACCTAGCAGTGTTGTCGACTAGAGTGTCGATATGTGGCAAAGGGAAGTCATCTTTAGGACTGGCTTTGTTGAGATCTCAGAAATCGATACACATTCGAACCTTGCCATCCTTCTTTGGTACTGGTACGATGTTGGCGAGCCATTCAGAGTAGTTCCATTCAGAGTAGTTGGAAACTACCAAGAATCCTGCATTATACTGTTTGATTACTTCATCTTGGACTTTCAGAGCCCATTCTGGCTTCATTCTTCAAAGTTTCTGCTTCACCGGTTTCATATCTGACTTGGTTGGCAGATGGTGTACAACAAGCTCTTCATCGAGCCCCGGCATGTCTTCATATGAGAACGCAAAGTTGGACAATCTTGGAGCTAGGAACTCTATCATTCTCTGCTTCATCTCTGGTGGTAACGATTTTCCAATGCGTACTTCCCTAAGGATCTCAGGTGTCCCTAAGTTTACTATCTCAAAATCATCGGTTACAACATTAGCTTTGGATTCGAACTTTTTGAGGAGATCCTCTAGTTCGGGAGCCGGGTCATCATCTTCCTCATCCCGAGCTTCGTCCAGACCCATGAGCTCGAAGTCTAATTCGATGTCAAAATCATATGATTCGACTTCAAACTCATGCGACTCTTTAGACGAACTTGGCACATTTTTGAATGCAAGGAAAGAAATGTTTTTTTATTTTTGAGAATTTTCTTGAATGGAAATGCTAGATTTTTTTACTTTTGAAAGTTTTTATTTTTTTGGATTTTTGAAATTCACGGGACTCTGAACAAGCGGGCATTGCAGACCATGATTGATCCCAGCTTGTCCCAAAGTTCCGCTCGCTGCTTAAACCAACATTTTTTTTTAAGCCAGAGCCCTCAAATGACTCTCTGGCTGATTCAGAAGTTAGGGGAACAGATGACCATTCAGGACCGAACACTTCCTCCCCTGAAGAGGTGGGGGTTGATGACTTGGGCGAATATTCACAGTCTGGCCCAATGACCATGATTTCTCACTGGTTGGGTTCGAGATCTGAGTCGTACTCAGTCCATCCCGGATCACTTACCTCGCATTGCAATTCCTCTAGTTTCACAGCGAGACAGGAGTTCGAAATCTGGACATCGGACCAATCTAGGGCTGGCCATTTTCCTTTCTTGGTCCAATGGATGGGCTGCTTCTGCCCCTGGCTGATGATTGATGATGTTGATTCTGCAGAGATGGACAAGTTGTGCCCCTTGCTGATTGATGCTGAGATGGGCAAGTTGTGCCTCTGGTTGATTGATGCTAAAGTGGGCATGTTGTGCCCCTAGTTGGCTAGAATTGAAGTGGGCAGGTCGTGCCCCTGGTTGGGAGCAGGTATCAGAATACCTTGGTCCTGGACCTGTTGTATTTGACTTTCTTCTTCGTCTTTATCATCTTCTTCTTCCTCCTGAGGCTTAGACGGTTCGAGAATTCGATCCCATCGAATGGGGGGCCACGTGGCCCAAGCTAGGCTCATCGGGAGGCCTTTGTGTAGTGCAGTCGGTTGATTCCCTCTAGGATCTTTGCAAGGTTCTCCTAGCTTGATGAATGGAATGGGAGAGCACCAAAATTTCTTCTTTCTTTTGTCCATGAAGATTGCCCTGTACCCGAGTCCCCATTTGCATTGATTATATACCAGCGGTACCCTTCTGGACTTGAAATGATTCTTCATCGGATACTTGAGGCTCAAACATTCTGCTGGTGAAAAGACACAGTCCACCCTTATCGGTTCCGGATTGGCGATAGCGTTCACAGTCTCAAATTCAAAACTATGAAACGGGACGTCTTCCTCAGAGTGTTGGATGTCGATGACAGGGATATCCGATTCAGTGGCGGCAGCATTGGAAGGAATAATGAGCTCCTTCTCTGCATGGATAGAAATCACTTGATTTCCACATATGTACTTCACCCTTTGATGCAGGGTTGATGGCACAGCTCCAACCTTGTGCAGCCATGGTCGTCCAAGCAACATGTTGAAAGAGGCTGATATATCCAGGATTTGGAATGTGATGGTGGAGATTTTCGAACCTATCTGTACCTCTATGTCGACTTCCCCTTCCACTGATCGTCAGGTTTTGTCGAATTCTCTGACGCATATGGTGATGGGTTGAAATGAAGAGGGACTGATTCCCAGACGTTCCGCAGTCTTGAGTGGGCAGACATTTAAGCTTGAGCCATTATCGATAAGGACCAAAGAGGTCCTTGAATCGTAAGGCTACGTTGAGGGATCGCCCATGATCGCGTCCTTCTGGTGGCAACTCATTATCGGTGAAGGTGATGGCGAGCGGAGCCAGGAGTTGTCCGATCATCAATGCTATCATTTCAGGTGTTGTGTCGGAGGAGACATGAGCATCGCTCAGGGTTTTGGCGAACATTTCTCTATGTATGCACGATGTGCAGAGTAGTTCCCATACTGAGATTTCAGCAGGGATTGACTTGAACTGAGTCGTCACATCGTATGCGGCTTCATTTTTGTTACCGAGACTCGAGAGAGCGCCTTTGGGATCTCCTCTGTTCTGATTATCTCTTCGGATGCAAAGCCCATTAGGATTCATGTCCCCCCCCCCCCCCCCCCCCCGCACATTCTGGATAGTGCCACAGGACTTCTTTATAATTTTCTTCTCCTTTGCCTTCTAGGACCACTGGTTCTTGCAACGGTGCTGGTGTGGATACCAGATCTTCCTCGTATGGAGCTTTTGCCTTGAGGACTACATTGTTGCCTGTGCTGAAGAGATAATGTCGAGGCTTATCTTCATAGATCACATAAGGTCGCGGTCCTGACTTGACTGTTCCTGATGCGGGAGGCTCCCATGGAATGAACACTGGTCCTCTTGATATGGCAGGGGGTTTCTCTGTTCGTCCCAGCTGTCGTAATGTGATTGACACGCCTCCAGGATTTGCCCCTTGCGATATGACAGGCTTGATTGGAGGAGCTCCTTCCAAGACAATGGGCTCTTGCTGCTGATGAGTATGATCCCTCCATTGTGGATTGGGTTGTTCCTGTGCTGAGATTACCCCTTACAAGATGACAGGTTCGTATGTGGGTTCGATGTATGACTGTGCTCCTTCCAGGACGACCGGCTCCCAACATGGATGGCTGTAAGATGCCCCTTAATCAACTGGTGCATCATATGGAGGTGCTCCTTCGAGTACTAACGGCTCGGAGATTAAAGGAAAAAAAGGGTTTGCCCCTTGCAAGACCAGAGGGGAACTTATTGGCCCATAAGTGTAAGCATGAATGGACTGAATAGGGGAGAAGAAGTGATCGAGACGCTCTCCTTCTTCTATGCTGTTGACGGCAGGGCCACGAGACAAACTGGGGGTCTGTCGGGTGCTGAGGCAGAGGATTCTGAAGGATATTGGTGGAAGCTGCTACAAGAGTTCCGGGGACTGAGATGACGATCTTTCGGTCGTCGATCAGATCTTGTATGGCGTTCTTTAGGGTCATGCATCGATCAGTAGTGTGGCCACGCCCTTGATGGTAGGCACAATACTCATTTTCTCGGTAGGTTAGAGGCAGAGGATTTGGAGGAGGCTTGGGTACCATTAGAGTGAGTAACTGCTTTTGCACTAGCATAGCCATGACCTGACTGAGTGGTTGAGTGAAGGGAGTGACTTTCCTGAGCTCCCTGTAATTCTGCCTATTCTGATATGAGTATTGGTCGTTCTCTTTGAACTGCTGCTGTTGTCGAGGTGGTTGCGGCTGTGGTTGGGGATTTGGTTGTGGCTGATACCTCTAAGGTTGATGTTGAACTTGATTCTGCTGATACTGTTGATGTCCCTGTGAGGGAGCATATTGGTTACCCTGAGCAGTGGCGATGATGTTGTTTACCTCTGTCGGGCGAGGAGGAGAACCGATGCGGTTTCCGTTCCCATACTCGATAGGTCTTCCTTCCACTCTGTTCCTCTTGACTAGAGTGGCTTGATGAGGCCATGGAGAGATTGTCCCGGCACGGATTCCTGCTTCGACTTGCTCTCCAGCACGGATCAACTGTGAGAAATTCGCATATGGGTGCGAAATGAGATATCCAGATATGCCAGGATATGTTGAATGAACAATCATGGAAATTTGTTCTTCGTCGTCGATAGGTGTCCTCATTCTGGCTGCCATAGCTCGCCAACGTCCCACATATGCTGATAGTGTTTCATCACTCCTTTGTCTAAGAGCTGCGAGGTCGGCTCTTCTGGTTGCCATGTTGAGATTATACGCGAATCTGTCGACGAAAGCCTGGGAAAGTTGTTCCCAAGTCCTGATACGGTGGCAGTCCAATGAGGTGTACCAATCTAGGGCATCGCCCTTCAGAGATTTTTGGAACAAGCGAATGAGGGCCCCTTCATTTCCTGAGATTGCATTCAGTTCTCCACAGAAAGCCTTGAGATGTGCTGTGGGACAACCGCTGCCATCATATCTTTTGAATTTTGGTACCTCAAAGTTTTGAGGTATCTGAGCATCTGGAAAAGGACACAAGTCTCTGAACTTGGTCGAGGGTAGATCGATTCCTTGTTGTCGCTGAAGCTGATTCTGTAAGATCTGGAACTACTCCCGCAACTCGTCCAGTCATGCATGATCTGTTTGAGCGATTGGTGCCTCTCGGAGTAAGGCACGTTCTTCTTCGGCATAGTGGTCAATGTCTTCGACCTTATGGGCTTGCTGGAAAGCAACCGCAGGTTGCTGAAATTGATTTGATGATTGAACTGGATTCTGATGAACTTGTGCTTGAAATGACTGTAACTGAACTGGAGATTGTACTGAAGGTTGAACTAGGACTTGCTGGAAATTAACTGAAGATTGCTGAATTGAAGATTGCTGGAAATTAACTGGAGTTTGCTGAATTAAAGATTGCTGGAAATTAACTAGAATCCCATCAACGGGGATGTGATGGAATTGAAAAGTGCTCTTGTTTGTAAGAGACTGAGATGCTGGGAAGTGACCCCCTTGTTGGGTATTCGTCACTGTCCGCTGATTGATGTGGGCTTGACATTGACCCTCATTGTGGGCATTCGCCAGTGCTGTCCCTGTTGCTGGAAATTGAATTGAAATCCCATCAGCGGGGATGTGCTGAAATTGAAAAGGGGTCCCATCAGCGGGGACATGCTGAGAAAGAAAAGGAGTCCCATTGGCAGGGACATGCTGAAACCTACTGAGATTGTTACTTGCAAGATTGACTGGAAGTTCCTGTGATAGGAATGCTCTGAGATGGCCTTGTTGTCGCAGGAAGATACTGAGGAGGATGCCCTATAGCGACGGGCTGAGATGGCTGTTGTCGGTAGTCTTGGGTAGACTCTGAAGGTTGTGCTTGATTCAAACTGGAGGCCGGAGGGACCCGGCATGGCTGCTGAGATTGCTGAACTGGGCCAACTTGATTGTTGGCTGCTGCGGTAGCTTGTGCTTGCATGAATTGTAAGAGCATATCTTACATTGCTCTCATTCCTTGTGCCAATTCTTGCATGATTAGCGTATTCTCAATTGGCTGTTGCGCTGGAGGTTGTGCTTCGGTCATCTCGAGAGCGGGGAAGAGGTGAGTTTCCTCTTCGTGGTCGGACATGGCTTGCTGTGCCCGAGTGCGGATTATGCTGCGGAAGGGAAGTTGTTTCCGAACACGTTGAGCCCGAGGAGGCGCAATGGTGAGGACTATTCTCTACTCTTTTGGGTTTTGGGATTTTCTATTTTTTTGCTTTGGTTTTGGGTAGAATGCTATGCAGATGAGATTGTATGAGGACTAATGACTTTCATGTACAGGAGGGATTCTGTTTTTCAAATCGGATCACGACTAGTGGGACTAACAAATCCCCAGCAGAGTCGCCATTCTGTGGACCCTCGCCGTTCCACGCTTTGGGACTTTCTCCCTTCCTTTCGGGAAAAAGGAGAAGAGGTGCGCGCGAATCGCCGTTTGTGCCACTGGCTTGCCTCGTTCTCGAGGGCTTTGTTTGGTTGTCGTGTTAAGCTGGATGTGTTTAGATGAGTTTGTATAAGACCAGAGTCGCCACTAGCCAATTACTTCGAATCTACAGTCAGCTAGACCCCGTAGAAACGTTAGAGAAGGGGATCCGAAGATTTCTTCCTCTAAAATGACTCCTTTTGATCTGCGACCAGAGATTCGAGGTAAGGGATCACGGTTACAGGGTGGGAAGAGGTTGAGCACCCCACACACTGCCCGTACCGAAGTACGGTCTCTACTTCACAGAATCGAACTAATACTTGAAAGTCTATTTTAATCCTCGTACATTCTCATGGATGACATGATGCATGAATGCAGGTTTGAACAGTAAGAGTTTCTGATGGGCAGGTTTCCATTAATAGGCAAGCCCAGAGCATACGCTCGAACTGACAGGTGCTTTATGCGAGATGCATGTTGTGTGCTTGAATAATCAAAGTGCTTGTAGTGGCTGATGCATGAATGCAGGTCTGAACAGTAAGAGTTTCTAATGGGCAGGTTTCCATTAACAGGCAAGCCCAGAGCATATGCTCGAACTGACAGGTGCTTTATGCGAGATGCATGTTGTGTGCTTGAATAATCAAAGTGCTTGTAGTGAAGCAGGGGGGTTGGAAGAAAAGTAAATGTTGCACTTATGCTAGATGCGAATGAGATGATGCTGGTAAAAGAGTAGTTGGATGGACGGAGGTGTCGCAAGGATTGGCTTCGAGTGGCTGGATCAAGACTTGGATGACTTGGGAGACTTGGATCAGTGGTCAGGCTGGGCTGGACCAGGGCTAGGCTCTCCTCACTCGGGCTCTCCTTGGTGGAAAAGTGGGCTAAAGGGGGGAGAAAAACTCGGAACAAACAGATTGCACTCGGGCTTGAGGGCTTTTGAAATGAGAAGGGGAGGGGGGAATTTGTAGCAGCGGGCAGTGGCAGTTCCCGTAATTAATTTTGGGCAGCCCTCAGGGGGGCGCCCATACGGCCGTTCTGCTTCGGGTTCGGAGTGTACGACCTCTGAACCGGAAGTAGAATTTTTTTTAGGTCTGGGTTCGGACTTGCTCCGAGGCTGCGATCTGGAACTCGGTGAGTTGACTGGGTTTAAGAGATGGGTTGACACTGTGAGTTGACTTGATGGGTTAATTCAGCGGGTTGACTCGGTGATTTGACTCAGCGGGTTGACTCGCCGAGTTTGACTTTTTTTTTAGGATTTTTCGACTGATTTTTCTTATGGGGGGTTTTTCAGGCTTATATTTAGGAGTGAGTTGACTGGGTTCAGGCTTGAGCTGGGCTATAGATTGAGGCTTACAAGGGTGAGTTTGGCTGAGTTTGGACATGGGATTTGGGGGTACGGTCCTCCATTCATCCAGCTATCTCTACCATCATTGTAGCCGAAGGTGGGGTGTCTACAGAAGGGCACTCCACTGACCATAGAACGTCATCAATCTACGCAAGTATTACCAGTAGGAAACCCAAGAGGAGAATTATGTAATAAAGCTTTTCAAAGCTAAGAATCAATAAATGCTACTTGGATTTTTAACATTCACCCATGCGTTTATACTTATACTCAATTCATAAATTCATTTGGTAGCTTATGTTGCCCAAGTGATGGACAATGCTGACCAGTGCATCCCCTGACTAAACACTATCAAACTAAAATAAATTATCATAAGCAGAGTTTTTGCAAAAAATATCCTTATATTGCAAATCTTACAAAATTTACGAGAGTACAAAGAGAAATCAAGAAAAACTGATCGACCTCGTAGAGATCGATAACACTAACAGGATCGGCAGAAGGAATGGGGTTGGTAGACACTTGGGTGGTTGGCTCTGGGACAGCGGCTTCCTCATCAGGTGTGGGGCCTTCAATGGATACTTCGTGCCCATCCCCCCCCCCCCCCCCCCCCCCCCCCCCCCCCCGATGCTCCTCAGCATCGGCTTCAGTGACGGTCGGGGCCTCATCTTCTTCTCGAGCTATCTCCATCTCCACATCCTTGAACTTCGATAAGTCAAGACCAGGATGTAGCCACTAGAAAACTTTTAGCACTCGAGCCCTACCATTCTGATAGTCCTTGAAACGCTCAGCATAATTCTCACTAGAATACTGGAAGGCCTCTAAAGCTTAAACCCTTACCTGCTAAACTTTCAGTTCGAAGGCGGCCCTTTCAGCCTGGCAATCTTCGCCAACCAACTCTCTGTCGCAGTCTTTTCTTCTTTCCCATTTTCTTTCTCCTTCTCTAACTATCTTGACAAGGAGGTCTTCTGGACCTCCAACGCCCCTGCCCGAGACTCAACCTAAAGGAACCTCGTCTCAAGCGCCTTGTACCACACATGGTAACCTTTGGCATATTTGATGGCATCCTAGAGATCTTTCTCCAAGTCACGGATACGCTGCTCTCAAGTTTCCCTCAAAATCTCTCTTTCCCTTCGGCTAACTCTGTAGCCTGCATCTTCTTCTTGACCTCCACGAGTTTGTCAGATTAATGGTTGAGAAACTGACGGGCTTCATAAATATGATGATGGGTTTTTAGCATCCCGTTTAAGCTTTAAAAGAGGCAGAAGAATACCAATCAGAAGGAAGGAAGGGATATCATTATCCAATATGGCATAAGGGAATTAAGGATCTATACCTGAACTGCTCTCATCATGGACCACTCCACAACATCCTCGGGAGACGATCGGTTAACAAGGTCCAGTGTACCAAACCCGATGTTGTCAAAAAGATAGGAGCGGATCCGGACCAAGTGGCCCAGAACTATGCATGGCTTCATGCCACCAGGAGCAGGAGTGATAACGATCATCCCTTGGCGGGAGGACCCCTCACCCGAACCAGGAGTAGATATTGTTGCCGACTGAACAAGAGTGTTCGACGGGACGGCAATCGGCACAGGTGGAGGGTGACCAGCAGCGGTCGGCACGGACGGAGGCCGATCAGATGAGGTCAGAGTAGGAGGAATCACGGTCCCCAAGGCACTCAGCATCGGGGGAACTGTTGTCATTGGTGGTACTACTCTAGATTAAGTGGGCATGTTCGAAGCAGGTGGCCGGGGTCGAACGGTTGTGAACGAAGACTCACCTTTCTTCTGTGTCTTCTAAGACTCACTCTTCCGACCCAAGAGGGCCTTCATATGAGCCAACTCCGTAGGGTCCACACCTGTAAAGACAAAGGAGAATATCAGCAACACTAAAATGAATTGGAAGGCAACTACAATACAATGACGGTACACATCAGTTACTAGGAGGGCAAGGGATGAGTCTCGCTTTGAAGAGTGTCGAAGGATGAAGCAGAAACTTCACGTGCCAGACCTCTTCAGACGTCTTCCTCGCCTTCACAATCCTTTCATTGAGGCTGCCCCTCAGGTGGGATCTATCCGATGCCCTCCCCTTACTAAAAGCCCGAGGGATGTAGAACCACGAACCCAACTCCTAGGTAAACCAATCCCCAGACACAAAGAACCATCTATCTCGGCAATCCTTGTTGGACGACAAACTCCTAAGGATAAAGTTCTTCCCATGGAAGAATGACAGATAATACCACCAGAGGCTTCGTCCCTTTTCCTTAAGGCATACAGTTTCTAAAATTCCCCGGGAGTGAGCACTCTGTTCCCTACTTCGTTTCAGAGAACGTGCTCCCCAAGAAGCACCCGCCATCCATTTGACATTAGTTGGCCAGGGGCAAGATTATATCTTTTTAATACCCCGGCAACATAAGGGTTCAACGGCAGACGAAAACCGAGGGGGAATAGAAAATCATAGACTACCACCTCGCCCATTTGAGGGTTATCGGTCATTTCCTCCAGCCTTGGTAACTGAAAAATAATGTTCTCCGGGACACTGTAATCCCTTCGGATTCCCTCTGTCTCCACGACTGTAAGAGCAGTAGGATAATCCTTAGGGGTGCATCCGGCAGAGGAAGAAGATTGACCCCTTTTCCTTTTCCGGTGAAGGTCATTGGAGAAGGAAGACTCAACCAGAGGATCTTCCCCAATGGGCATGGGGCGGAACTTGATGAAGTCGACATAGCAAGAAGGATAAAAGAAAGAGGAGGAAAAAAACTTACGAATAGAGGAAGAAGACGAAGGAGGAAGAAGCAGTGAGAACTCGGGCGTTAGGGTTTTCAAAGATGGAGTAGAAGCAAAGGAAACCAAGATTTGGGGGTATATATATAGCCAATCATCACACCCGCTCGCCTCCTTAACACGTGCCACTCCCACGTTCAATTTCAGAAATGAAAGGCATGTCGCATTAATGAAGGACACGTGTCAACTTCTTGTTCATCCAAGAGAAGCAAAATGGCATGTCGCATTAAATGATCTGACTCTTTGTATGAGGAGAAACGCACATTGCTTGTCTTTCCTCCCTCATTATGTACGGCGGCAAATCTTCATTTTTCACACGCAACGGTTAAGCATATATTCAAGTTCTGTGCTTAGCTTCTCTAACCATGAAACTTAAGGGGGCTGCTATTGTTATAGAGATCCCCGCCATAAAACTTGTGTAACTCATCGCTCGGAGCATAGCTAAAGGCATGATCATCGGTCGATATTACTACCACAGAAAAGCATTCAAGAATGTTCGCATTCGATTGCGCACAACTCTTTCGTCACCCTCCAATAACTGAACACCAACAGATGTATGGCGCTCGGCTTTGGAAAAGCATTAGTCGATCCATGACGTTCTACTCCGATAGAGTTAACACCAACATCCACGAGTTACATAAAGAAAGTCATTTGGGAAGAAAAACTCAGAAACCATATATTTATTCACAAAAATCTCATTACAGAAGACCCAACTTACAAGGCGAAAAACTAATAACGAAAAAGGAAGTAAGAGAAAAAGAGGGAAAAAGAAGATTAACCCGAGTCACGTCTTCAGCTTCACCTCGCACCTCCTTGATGTCATCCCTTTCCTACCAAGGGTCCAAGTTGGATAAGAAGAAACAAAGACGTCCACACATAAAGAAATTATGGTGCAGGAGTTCCCAAACCAGAAGCAGATTTCTGCTAAGCATGGAAGCCATATCATTATGGTGCAGGAGTTCCCACATTAGAGGCAGATAGTAGCTAAGCATGGAAGTCACATCATTAACCAACAACTTCCACCCCTCTGGCAGTAGTTCCCACATCAGAGGCATATTGCAACTAAGCATGGAGTTCACACCATTAATCAAGGATTTTCATCCCTCTAGCCATAGTCCATGTTTACTGACGACGTTTAAGATATTGACTTGAACATAAAATTCTCTAAGGATTAAAGAATCAGCTCCATTCCAAAACTCAGAAAAGCAAATGGCTGTAGAAGGAACAGTCGTGGCTATCAACCCATCCAGATTGAGCAAGGAAAAGATCGAAGGAGGCATTTTATAGAAATTGTATGACCGTTTTATCTCCCAAAGTTGCCACGTGTCAGCATCCGGTTGACCGTCATCCCTCCAAGAAACGCTTCGTCTTATGAGCACAATTAATGAGGACGAAAATCAAAGATGGCTTTTAATTCCATCTCGTGGAACTCTCACCACGGGACAAGCTACTACTCGCGGAAACAACACAGAAACCGAGGGTTAGCTCATTCCCTAAGAACTTGCTCTCAAACCGATTGAAATCAAACTTGAGAGCAGGGGGGCTTACTGTTATGGGTAAATCCGAGTTGTCCCCAATTTGATTATAGAATTGATGATAACACTCGATCCCAAGTACGGGCATCTTCGATGTTTGTTACATTCCGCTCAATCGACACCCTTTATTGACCCCGCAGCATTGCGCCTAGACTTTCGTACTTGGGAATGTCCAGCTTCGGGTAGGCACTCGGTTACCTATTAAGGACAAGCACCTTTTTTCGAATATGCGTTCGATCCTCACCAACAACTGAACGACCCTTGGCGAACGACATTCAACTTCTACTCGGGTTTTGCTGAGGGCTTGCCAGATCCGCTCGTTTGTCTACACCGAGCGTCATATTCCGAATGATCAGGATTTGGGTAACGTCCTCCACAAGTTATAGGATTTGATTTCTAGAAGCTACCAAACGAGATATTCACTATATGCAGAGAATCTCGCAAAGCACTTTAAAGGCAATCATAGTATCCGACCACGATTACGGCACACTTATGTAAGAGATCGTATCTCTGTACAATTATAATCCTAGCCCAATACTGCAAGGATGTACACTATAAGAAGCCTTCCATACTACGAACTAAGGTAAACATAACCTATTCCTATACAAAGCTTCAGTAAACCTACAATCCCATCAATTACTGACTTATGTATCGGAGGGTCATTAGCCGGAACCCCCGGCGGCCATCCTGACCCTTGGAGGTGTTTGTAGGTTCCATCAATATAGCCCATTCATCTTCGATCATAGATCAGATGGTGGAGATCCAAGTTGGTCCCTGATCAACATTTGGTGACATGTTTTAGCGTTATCAGTTTTCCTTTATTTTTTTCATTCTAACTTTGTAAATCCAAACTTCTCATTGGCTCAATTTTTATTTTTTATTTTTGGCTGATTTTTGTCTTATAGAGTTTTTGTGTATTTTGGCCAATTAAAGATGCACCATATGGCTTTCTTTTCTCTATCTTTTTTTTTTTTTTTTTTTTTTTTTTTTTTTTTTAAATCCAACCAGCGTAAGCCCAAGCTGTTGAGCTTTGCTAATATGAAGGACGCGGACTGGGTACTATCCCCGCATGGACTGACTGTCTTTTCATGCCCTCTGTGGGCACCGTGATGTATGTGTTTTATCTATGTCATTCATTAATTTTGAAAGACCATTTTAGCCCAGTGAGCCCAAAAGGAAAGTAGATACAAGAGTCCAATAAACCACACCAGAGGAAACATTTATATGTCATCCATATCATTAAAATTTTATCAGAAGGTGGGTAGGGAAATTCTTACTATTGAAACCTCTATGGGTCCATAGTGATGTTTATATGTCATCCATATCATTCATAATGTCATTCCAACTGAGATGAGCTGAAACATAAATATTATCCTGATTCAAAACCTCTGTCGCCCCCACGAATATTTTAACTGTAGAAGTTTAATCATCATGTTTTCGGCCCAATTGAGTCTTGGATCCAGTTCATTTTTAATCTAAACGCCAAAAATGATCTCACAAAATGGTTGGACTACGTATATTTCTCACTAGCATCAAGGTGGGCCCCACCTAGATTCCGAGCAGGCAATCGGCATTCCAAAGCGGATTGCTTGCAAAAGCCTTTAACAGGCATCTCTTGCACCCGGAATCTAGGCGGGGCCTACTGTGATGTTTGTGAGAAATCTACGCCCGTCAAACCATTTTGTGAGATCATTTTAGGCGTTGCAACAAAAAATGAATGGGATCCAAGATTCAAGTGGGCCGCACTAAAGAAAATGTTGGGTAGGGAAATTCTTAGCGTTGAAACCTCTATGGGTCCACAGTGATAGTTATATGCCATCCATACCGTCCATAATGTCATTCCTACTGAGATTAACTGAAAACAAAAATATTATCTTGATTCGAAACTTTTGTGACCCCACGAATATTTCAACTGTGAAAGTTCAATCGTCACTTTTGGCCCACTTGAGCCTTGGATCCCATTCATTTTGGTCACTGCATCAAAATGACCTCACAAAACGGCTGGACGGCATAGATTTCTAAAAAACATCACAGTGGGCCCACCTAGATTCCGAGCGCAGATGCTAAAGGCTTTCGCAGGCAGTCCGCGTCCAAAATATCTTCTGCCCTGATTCTTTTTCATCAGGAGGAAATGATTAGGTCTTCTGCTTTAATTTCTTTTTTTAAACAAAAAAAAATGAAAAAGATTTAAAAAAATAAAATAAAATAAACGGAAGCGGATTGGCTGGTCTACCTTACACCAGCGAGGTTGTTGGTGCAGTGGCGTCATCGAGTTCTGTGGTTCCCACCATAAGGTACTTGTTATATCCAAACCGTCCGTCCATGTTTTGGGATCATTTTAAGCCTTGTGCCAAAAACTAAGACAGATCCAAGGATCCAATGGACCACACTGAGAGATTGAACGTATACCATTGAAATTTTTTTAAAGGTTTCAGAAGTTTTGGATGAGTATGATATTTATTTTTACCATCCAGTGTGATCTTATGAGTAGTTTGGATGGCAAATTAACGTCATGATGGACCCTGGGTATGTTTTAACAGTGAGAATCATTGTACTCACTGACTGTAGTGGTGTGGTACAGTTGAGTTTTGGATAAATACATCATTGTGAGGTCCATGGCCTTAATCTTCTTTGAAGCGTTTGTGCAATCACGGTGCTCGATGACTGCGCACTTGCTCTGCATCTCGTCCTACACCAGGAACGTCGCTGGTGTAGGGTACACCAGCCAATACGCTTCCGTTTCGCTCTTCGAGTCGTACAAAACGTACACAGTACACTGAATAGTTCAAACAGTTTTTTTTTTCTAGCCGTTTATTTGTTTTGTCGACAGTTCAAACAGTTTTTTCCTAGCCGTTTGTTTGTTTTGTACGGTGCATCCTACCGAATTTGTTTACGGAACGACTCTACACCACAATATGTAGATATTGTACCAACCTGATGGAAATCTCAAATCTCCCCACGTGTCTATGTTGGCACGTATGCCTGCGTGCGGATGGGACATGGACCACGCGTACGAAACTATCGAACTTATCAGCAACGGTGATAATGACAACGCTCACAATTGAAACTATCAAACTTATCAGCAACGGTGATAATGACAACGCTCACAATTGAAACCTTACTGTGATGCTAACCTCTTTATAAGGTCACATAGACATGAATGATGGGAAAACACAAATATCATCTTGATCCAAAACTTATGCGCCTCCTAAGGAGTTTTTAATTATGGATGTTCAATCCCCATTATGTGGTCCATTTTAGCGTTGGAGCTAACCTCATTTTTGGCCTGATTCCCTAAACTGATGTGGGAAAATGGATGGACGGTGGGGGATAAAATCTATACATTACGGTTGGCCCCATGGAGCCTCCAGGCGCATATTTCCTTTCGCCTTGCACAGGAAGTTCCTGCGAGAACTAAGGTGAGGCCCAAAGTAATGTTTTTTTGATAAATCCACCCCGTCCATCCGTTTTAAAAGTTCATTTGAGGACATAAAAACAAAAATATACTAGACCCAAAACTCAAGTGGGCTGAACTAAAGGAAAAGGTGGGTAGGTAAATTATTACCGTTGAAACCTCCCTAGTGTCTACAATGATGTTTATATGACATCCATACTGTTCATAACGTCACTACTACTGGGATGAACTGGAAACACAAATATTATCGAAACTCCAAATATTATCCTGATTCGAAACGCCTGTGGCTCCACAAATATTTCAACTGTGGACGTTCAATTCTCCCATTTTCAGCCCACTTGAGTCTTGGATCCGGTTCATTTTTGCTGTCTTCTCCTAACATGAGCTCCCAAAATGGATTGAAGGGGTGGATTTATAAAAAAAACCAACACTTTGAGCCCACCTTAGTTCCCAGCGCAGGAATTCCTTGCGCACGGCTTTATCACAAAATCCGCGCCCCCTCGATAAACGGGAGCGGATTGCCTGTGAATATGTGACCCAGGCACAGAGATATCCCTGTGGCCTGGAGCTGTGTGGGTCTCATAGAAATGTCTCTAACAAATTCACTCCGTCCATCTGTTTTGGAAGTCCACGATAGAAAGCGATTCTAAAATTCATGGAGATCCAAAACTCAAGTAGGAAATACCACACGAAATAGTGAGAATTGAACACCTAATGGTGACAAAAGTTTTGCATTGACATATAAACATTACGGTCAGCCAGGAAGGTTTCAATGATGGGGCGATGGTGTTCCCACTGTTTCGTTAGTGTGGCCCACAAACAGATGAGCGTAGTGGATTTGTGAGGGAGGAAGCGGTTTGGGTGGATCCCTAACTGTGGGGCTCACTGTGATTTATGTTCTTTACATCCACACCACCCATCCATTTTGACAGCTCATTTTCGGGCATGACTCTAAAAATGAAGCAGATTTAAAACTCAGGAGACCATACCATCGGAAACAGTCTTGATTGAATCCTCACCATTAAAAACTTCACAGGGCCACCGCAATGTTTATTTTCCATCCAACCTGTTGATAAGGTGGCAAAGACCTGGATTAAGAGATCACACAAATATCAGGTTGATCCAAATCTTTTGAGTCCGACCAGAAGTTTTTAATGTTGGATTACCACTGTTTCCTGTATTATGGTCCACCTAAGATTTAGATCTGCTTTATTTTTGGTATAATACCCTAAAATGAGTTTTCAAAACAGATGCATGGCCTGGATATAAGGAATGTACATCGTAGTGGACCCCATGTTTATGGATCCACCCACCTGGTTGGGATCCGGGGATCACTGAAACCGCGCTCTGTGACGGACATCTCTGTGTACCCACACAGCCACAGGTGCCCGGGGTAACAGGCAATCCGCTCCCTGGATAAGCGGGGAGAAAAGCTTTGATACTCTGGCAGAGTGCGATGCATCATATGCAGCCACTCAGAAACCGTATACTTGTAATATGTATAACAAAAAATAAACCGTCCAGATAGTGGGCCTCTCTTTTCATGGTTTATGAAATAAAATTCATACTAAAACTACCTCACAACTTGTCGATTATTTGATATCCGATGGACGGCCAACATTAAAATTAACCAACGGTTCGAATTCTGAAAACAGTTTTTCAAATGAATTTTTTTATTATTACAATAATCCGATTAATATTATATTATTATGTTCGTTCTTTATACGACCTATCTAAACTAGATTCTACTGCCACGTGGACTAATAAAAAGCCTGCGTATCATCCACCACCCTATGCCAGAGTTTAAATCCCTCCTCGTAAATGAATGAATGGATTGAAAAAGGATGATCGATCAAAATCAACGTTCCTAAGAATTTGGACTTTGTAGAGAGAGAGAGTCCAGAAGCTTCTACATGATCTGCAATGCTTCTTCAAGCTTCTCCACTAGTCCTCCTATCTCCTCCATCTTTTTCAAGGTACGATCCTTACGAATTTTCGAATTTTTCTTTTTTGGTGCGTTTGGTTGCAGCAATTTCGTGATATATTGATGTTTTATTATTAATCAGTACAATTTGGTGCAACCAAACACCCATTTTACTTTTTCTGAAGGAGTTTCCTATTTTTGCGAGAATATCACTTTCTTGGAATTCAGAAATGATTCGTTTTTATGAAAATCGGGATTTCTTCTGCTTTTCGTTTTAAACGTCTGGCTAGACTGCGGAGTTTGTACATTGCAGTTTGCTAAATTACGGCAACACAAATACCCTGAATTGGCAGTCATATCCATCAATCCAGGCCGTCCAAATCGCGAACCCAATTGTGGATGGAGTATTGACAGAAAGTCACGCTGATCGGATGGTTTTTAAGGAATGCAGATTGCCTGCAACAGCCCTCCGAAGCTTAGAGGGGCCCATCGTGATGTTTGTTAGAAATCCACTCCATCCATCTGTTTTGCCAGCTCATGTTAGGACATAAGCCCAAAAAATGAGGCAGATCCAAAATTCAAGTGGGCTGCAAGAAAGAAAACAGAGGATTGAACGTTTACCATTGAAACATACTAACATTTTTGTGTGTTTTCAGTTCATCCCAGTGGAAATGACCTTATGAACGGTGTGGATGGCATATAAACATCAAGGCGTGAACCCCAGGGAGGTTTCATCCGCAGGCATTTCCCTACCCACTTTTTCCTGTCGTGTGGCCCACCTGAGTTTTGGATCTGCCTAATTTTTGGGTCATTCCCTAACAGGATCTAGCAAAAACGGACGGATGGTGTGGATTTCTCACAAACATTAAAATGAGCCCCACCTAGCTTCTGAGCACAGGAATTTACTGTGACAGGGTGTTGCAGGCAATCCACGTCCATTTTTAAGTGTCTAATCAGTGGCCATTAAGTGGATGGCTAGAAAGGAATTGATCATCGGTCAAAATTGAACAGGCGAAAGCAGATGGCCGCATACATACCGTGGGGCCTGCAATGTGGTCAGCCAGGATTGATGTACATGTATGCAATGGATACAGTTGATCTGTTGCCACATTTTCGGAAATCGGGAGAAATGCACCTCATGGCAACCTTTTGGAATTTCATGATACAAAATAATTGCTTAGCTATGGGAGAATTTACTTTTGTGCTGATGCATCATACATGAATACTGTCCATATGCACCTTGTCTGCATGAATGGGACCCGTGGTTCATTGATTGCTACCATTGATCTTATGGGACGTGCTGCAAATATGGGATGTTCAAAAACTCTTTCATATTGGATAATCCTATATCCGTCCAACATTTGAAAGAGGTTTGGTAGGAGAGGAATTGAACATAGAGAGGAACTGAACATAGAGAGTGTCTTGATGCACCCAGTTCATGCAAGTGGTGCTCGTGGTTCATTAGTCATATGGCGGACACAATTTGCATATGGATGACCTGAAAATCTTCCCAATTTGAAAAGAGTTCTGATTGAGGGAGGAGGTTGCAAGAAAAATGTGTTACTTGCAAATCGACTCTTGAAAACAACTGCACATATTGGATATTAGCATTCCACTCACCTTAAATATTACATAGGAAGATCTATGGAGCCATAGCTGCAATATAAGGATGCAATGAAGGGGAAAAAATGAGCGCACCCAACCTATCAACCACCCCAAACATGAAAGTCTTACCATGAGATCCGAGGAGATACTGCTTCAAGTTTAGGTTAGGGTTTGTGATAACCGATCCTTCGGAACTCAACTTAGATACTTTAGTACATGATTAGGAAAAATAAGGATAAGCCGTTAAGGTATCTTTTTTTTTTTTTTTTTTAAAGATGAGGACTATGGATTTATTTGGGTTTTGAACTTAGAAATTTGTTACTTGGAATTTGGACATAACGGTATCGATTAGCTATATAACTAATTTGGTTATCAATTGGATTACATTTTAACATGAGTATATTATGAACAACAACTACAGAGATGAGGATGTTGAGATGGATGTCTGGGAAGGCTATGAAGGTAGATATAAGAATGAAGACATCCAAAGTAGCTTAGGAGTAGTCCTAGTAAGAGATAAAATGATGGAGAGCATATTGAGATGTCATGTGCATCAAAGCCTGCAGATAGTTTTAGAGAGGGAAGCATTTGTTACGGTTGAAGGGCCTAAAAAGAGGATGAGAGGAATACCCAAAAGGATTGGTACTAAGTTGGTTGGAACCATGGTACCCCAAATCGGTTAGGCAATGGCCGTTACATAATGGTAACAGTCATAACCGTTATGCATTATGAGACTGAAATGGCTGTTACAGGAAAAAGAGCCATAACAGCCCTGTAATGGTCCAGAAATAGTTTTTTTTTTTTTTTTTTTTTTTAAAACAAAAAACATATCGTAACGGTAACTGCGGTGGCCGTTACGGCCACCATTATCATTATGGAACACCTTGTTGGAACTTGGAAGGGATATAAAGGCTTGTTTACTTACCGAGGTCCAGACCTTACATCGGATTGGTTAGTGAAAGAGGACCCATAAACCCAGGGCTAAGTAGCTGGGATAATTATGAAGATGATATTATAAGTTGTAGCCATTGCTTTTCTTGTTTGAAATCTGAACTTTTATTATGAAAAACAGAAAAGGCAATGGATAAGATGGAGCAACTGACCCTTCGGGACTAAGTCATCTGCCTCTATAGGAACAAGATTGAAGGATGCCCCTGTGGAGGAAACTAACGTCCTAATCTTGTGAACCGAAAAAGACAGTTCCCATGCTTCTGGAAGCCCACAATATTGCTCTCTTCAAGCTCTTATGAACCAATCTTTAACATTTCAATATCCTAAGAATTCAAGGATTGGAGGGTCCACCATAAAGTTTCGTTTCCATACTTGATACCTTCTAGTGGTGCCAGTGTGAGATGACGTCTCCAGTATAGCACTCACTCCTCTAACAATAATACTTGGACCTTGTCATTGGGTCTTTTCAAAGTTCTTCTAGAAGAGCCTTCACAAATTCAGCAGCCACATAATTTTCTTGCAGTGTCCATGTTCATGTTGTCAATACATATTGCAAGGAGAGTAGTTAATTCCTCACGGTGTCATGACAGGGCGTCCATCCATTACATTCTCCCTCCCTTTCTGATTTATACTTTTTCTCTATCAGATCCCATAAGATCTTCATCCTATTCTGCTTCTCAGGCATAAAACTCTTCTATATCATTAAATGATCAAGGTTGTATGATCTGAAGAAAATAACAAACCCTTCTGTAAACATCTTCTATTTCACAGCTATGATACCATGATTGTTCAAAATAGGTAGCATATCCATATTGAACCGCATGTGATACTTTGTGTAGAATACATACTACACCATCCAAGACATATCTCAGAATGCTTGTTTCATTGTAATTTTACATAGATTTTTTCTTCTCCATTTTTCTTCTGTTCCTTATAATGGTAGCTGAAGATTTTGGTATGCGGGCAATAGTCTGTTTTGTTTCTCTTGGTTACTAATGTATTCTTTCTTTATTACTTTATTTATTCTCTCCTTCTACCATTGTAGGAGGATGTGCTCTTTACCAGAGAAAAGAACATTGAAATGTTCATTGGAGTATCCTAAATCAAGAAAAGAAGCTGTTGTGGGACATGTCTTTTCTGGCCTAGCTGCATCATTCATATTTCTCTCTCAACAAAACCAGGTGAGTTATTTTTTGAAATATATCTTGAACAGAATAGTTCATTGGCATCTACAATACCCAAATATGACAAGGGTACGCCATGAGTACTAGAATATTTAGAGGTATTAAACACTGCTTAGCACGCCATGGCCATTTCCAAGAGCCCAGTTACAAGAGGAAGGCTGATGTATGGTTTGCAGCCAAATGTAAAACATCTTGCCAATCTGCCACTAAAAAGAAATCCCCAAATTGCTGAGATTAAAGCTAAGATGATGATGATGATGATGATGATGATGATGATGATTAAGAACAAAAATAAGTGCAAGATTTGATGGCAAGGATCTTCCAATCTAGGACCATTCACAGAGGGGCCTATCATATTCAGCTTGGATCACTAAGCCATGGCTGAACTTGTATGAACTGAAAGCCCGAGCAGTACATGTTGCAGATGACACAATATGTGCAAATTCCATTTCATACCTTGAAGTATTGGGGTTAGGATCAAGGTCCCAAAACGGTTACGTATCGACCGATACGTAACGGAAACGGACATGACCGTTACGCGTTTTGTTACAAGGTCGAAACGGCCGTAACAGAAAAAACAGGCAGTAACGGCCCCATAACAGTCCTGTAACATTATTTTTCAAAAAATAAAAAAGGGCCTTATCAGCCGATACGGGTCCGTAACAGCCGTTACGGCCCGTATCGTAACGGTAACGGTGGTGGCTGTTACAGCCACCGTTACCGTTATGGAACACCTTGGTTAGGAGATGACATGACATTGTATAAGGATCCATGTCAGATAGCCAAGATTAATAGAAGTATTCTAGAAATAAATTTTAAAATAGAAAGTTCTTAAATGTTAGCTGTGTTGGGGTTCAAGTAACTCTGCAAGTAGACCTGTATCTGACACCTGCACCCATATGACTAATAGGATGGGAACATGATTGATGCAGGACAGCCTTAAATATGATGCATGCTCATGATCACAATTATCCAGCGGAAGTAAAAGCAATAATAATAATGAAATCTAGCATTAATTATCATAAACTAAGAAAACCAGAAAGGAAACATGCAATGGGACGGGCCATCATCACAACCATGGAGTATGGGATTCAATTAGTGCCTAGGTTGGATCCGGCGAGGGATGGAACCTCCCGATCTTGCATGGCGTTACCCGATCGATCAATGATGATCACTAGTCCGAAGAACAGGAGGTTTCTCGGATTAGGGATTTGAGAATTTGGGGGTTTAGGGTTTGGATCGATTCTCAAGGTTTAGATCGTGAGAAATAGCAAAACAGAAGTTTAGAAGGATAACAATAGGAGATAAAATACCTGGAAGAATTTGGAGGGGCACCAGAAGAAATCAGAAGAAGAAGATCAAGGAGAGAGAAGAAGCACCATGAGAGAGAGGGAAGAGAGAAGCCACCAAAAAGGTTTGTCTTTTCATTAATAATCAACTAACCACGTTATTAGGGCTTAACCCACTTAAATAAGCAAGAAGAAAACATAAAAGTACCAAAATACCCCTAAAACATCTCTAAAAAAAAACAACTAAAAAACAGTTCGTACGTTGGTGGGGGGCCCGGTGACCAATTTGGCGGGCCCCCCGGCTAAGACAGAAACTGTCCAGCAAGGAAAACTGAAAATTTGCTGAATTTCAGGCGCCCGGTGCCAAATTTGGCCGGGCGCCCGACCACCTTCAGAAAAGCATTTTTCTATACTTTCAGTCGGGTCTTCTTCCATCCTACACACGTGTCTTCTATGTGCCAAATCACGTGCGTAGGGTCTTCAATGCTCCTCAATCATCGCCTAACCACAAGGATGGTACTTCTGGGTGGCGCTTTCTTCGTTGGTACACTTGAATGCTTTTGTTCCGCATCAATGATCCTATGCAGTATTCTCTAGAAATGTAAAGTTGTAAATCTATAGAATGATCTGGCAGAAAGGGTTTTTTTTTTTTTTTTTAGCTTTCTGGGCATTAGACATGTTGGTTGTGAATTCTAGGACTATTTGGACACCACAAAAGAGAAAGATACTAAACAAAATGTCTAAGAACCAGCTTTTGTTGCAGGAAGAAGATGATGTGAGAGATAATCACAAGTAATTAGACAGTATAGGAGGAGTGGATCAAAAGACTATGGTTGCAGGGCTAAAATGTTTCAACTGTTTTTACAACTTCTTGTTTCTCCTGGCCAGGTCATTGCAGCGGAATCGCCTCATTACAATAACTTTTGCCAGCTTGCAACTACTGTGAATCCCCGCACACCTCTACAACTCGATGGGATGTCGGATGAAAAAGGTAAACTAATGATGAGCGCTATGACAGCTAAGAATTTCGATCCAGTCAGATATTCAGGACGGTGGTTTGAAGTAGCTTCTCTGAAGCGTGGATTTGCGGGACAAGGACAAGAAGACTGCCACTGTACACAGGTAAAAGCATTCGAGCGAAATTTATGTGATGGTTGTGACCTTCAGCTAAGAATTTGCCTAATTCTTTCTTATTTGCATAGTATTTCATCGAAGTGAAAGTGTTATTGTATGAGGAAATCTACATCGTTCGAGTGCATTCCTTGGTCCAGCAAATTATACACATTGGACCCACTTCTTGGCGATCCTAAGCATTTGTATTGTGGGCCTTACGGTGGATGGGAGAACCCACAAAAGCTCTCCCATCAGATGATCCTCAACATATGAGTGGGCCCCATTAATTGTGAACCATTGGCATTGTCCACTTTTATCTAACATCTATGATCATCTAATACGGGAAATATCGAGCCATGGCTGATCACTAGATGGGGCCTACCAGATAAACTGCTTAGATTATTAAAAAAAAAAAAAAAAAGTGGAGTTTGCGCCTGTATTGTTGTCAGATCATACAAACAAAAATTGTTTCTTTTGGTCAACCTTCATATGACAGCTGTTATAGCACTGATGGTTGGTTCCAAGAAGTATTCATTTGATTAAATTGCAGGGCGTATACACATTTGATGCTGAAGCCCCCTCAATCCAGGTTGATACATTTTGTGTTCATGGTGGCCCTGATGGATATATTACAGGTATAAGAGGGAAGGTTCAATGCCTTTCTGAGGAAGATACAGAGAAACAGGAAACTGATCTGGAGAGGCAAGAGATGATTAGAGAGAAGTGCTACCTCCGTTTTCCTACATTGCCGTTCATTCCTAAGGAGCCCTATGATGTGATTGCAACTGATTATGATAATTTCGCTCTTGTTTCTGGGGCTAAAGACAGAAGCTTTATTCAGGTAAGATGTCACATCTAGTAGGCAGTTACAAGTTTTCAATTCATCTCATTAGCTTTTGGCTTATGCATCTGAGATCCACAAGGAAAAAGTTTTATTTCTCTATGATTGAAATGCTAGAAGATTTTTCCTAGTCATGGAAACTTGTGGTGATGGGTAAACACTGTAAACCGTTAAATTAGAACTCAAATAATGAGAAAATGACATCTAACTGCTGATATGGATTGATTATGTCTTTATAACCCTCACAAATTGCAGCTATTAAGTCTGTTTGCTGAAAGAGAAAACAGCCAAAGTGGGTTTGGCATCATGTTAAATTCATAATGACCCAACCCCTAATTGTAATCCAATGTGTTTCAACTTTCAAGTTGGACTTGAAACAATTGGAATAGAAGTGTCAATGCTAATCCGTCATATTGAAAGGCTTGGGGCTAGAACCATATTTGCTATTTCATCTTTTGTTTGAATGAGTAATTGCAATAGATTATGGTTGGAATCAAAGTTTTTGGTCCCTCATATGAGTGGGGCTAGCCCCATATTGGCTATTTCATCTTCATTGAAACAAGAAATTGTAATTCATCTCAGTTTAGCACCAAAATGCATGTAAGCATTAAGCTAAACAAAAGATAAATAAAAATTGTTTAATTATGCTTAATCATATTTAGTGGATTTTTGGGGCCATTATTTGTTTCTCACTGCATGCACGTTCATGAAATGGCCATATTTAAACACAAAAAACCAACAGAGGAATCAACCATATTGTAGAAGTCTACTAAACTACCGACTTAAATGTCACCTCACAATGTGGAACAAAAAGGATTCTTCTCATTGTTCAAAGCTATGCTTGTTTAGCATAGGTAATCAAAATATAGCTAAAACTTGTTTAATTATGCTTAATCAGATTTAGTGGATTTTTGGGGCCATTATTTGTTTCTCACTGCATGCATGTTCATGAAATGGCCATGTTTAGACACAAAAAACCACCAGAGGAATCAACCATATTGTAGAAGTCTACTAAACTACCGACTTGAATGTCACCTCACGATGTGGAACAAAAAGGATGTCACCTCACAATGTGGAACAAAAAGGATTCTTCTCATTGTTCAAAGCTATGCCTAGCCCTAGCTATAAATGTTCAAGAACCTATAAATATCTAACTGTTCTCAACGTACCTGAAATCAAAGTTTAGAGCAGTTTTTATGATGTAGCTTTTTTTTCTTGGTCCTTCAATCAATTAGAAGATAGGGCCTGCTGTAGATCATCATCATCTAATCATAACCTTGTGACGAAGAGGAAGTTAAGGCTGGTGTTGAAGGAATGGATGCTAGATGGTTAGTGAGGAAGCAGGCGATGGTTCAATTCTCTTTGGGTCTGATGTCTTGTGGTGGTAGAGTATGAAAGGGCATATTCCTTTTATCAAGCTTGGGCCCTTTGTTTTCTGTTGATAGGTTTGGTCAGTTCTGAAGTGGCCTAGGAAAGTCAAAGGATATTATGGTCTAGGAAGCCATTGATCTAGGTAGAGGAGGTAAGTACAACGAGGTATTTGAGCTTGGTAGTAACATTTCTAAGAAAGAAGCTAATGGCTTCGGGTCTGGCAAGTAACAATTGCCTATGGATAGGGCAATGTTTTCCATATTTTTATTGCGTAATGTATCGCACCCTTGGGGTATGAATACATATTGGTTATCGCATGGGATATATCGATTGTATTGTGTAATGTATCATTGTTGTTAGGAAACGTGGGGAAACATTGGGAAATTAGCCGAATTTTTCAATGAAACTTCAGGGATTGTTAAAAAAGACATCAATACACACTTAGAAATCAAAACATTATTTTAAAAAAAAAAGTGCACATAATAGGTTTCCTTTGTATGGGGTCCTAATCTATGTGCTGTCTGAATGTACTGCTGCAAGTATATTCAAGCTTATTCATATAATTTATAAATGTAAGAAGAAATGTATGGAAACACAAGTAATAAATTGAAAATCAAAAGAAGAATCATTAAGTCAAGTTACATACGTGTTTGATTTTGTATTTGGACACAAAGATTGCAACCGGTGTTCTCATTATCGTTGAAAAGTCGATATTATTGGTGTCACCAGAGTTGCGACGACAAAACCTGCATTATTCGTTTCTCTTCATAATATCACCGAGATTTCGGTGATTTTATCGATTTTTCACCGAAAAATTTAGTTATCGTCAAGAAATCGATGTAGCTACCTTGCCTGTCACGGGATAATTGTAACTAACAACCCCTTTTTCGATGATAAAAGGGCCAATATTGGGGGATTGCATAAATACCAAAAAATTTGAAAGAAATTTGGGGGGGGGGGGGGGGGGGGGGGGGGGGGGGGTAATTGCTAGATCTTGGTACCTATTGTTTGTATAAGAGGATCGCTAATCGAAAGTAGCAGTGGGTCAATTGTAGAAGAGGATCGTTTGGGGGGGACTGTTGGATTTCGGTACCTGTTGTCTGTAGAAGAGGATCGCTAATCGAAAGTAGCAATAGGCCAATCGTAGAAGAGGATCGTTGATTGGAAGTAGCAATGGGCCAATCGATTGATCCATGCGCTGTAAGTTCGAGAAAATCTCTACTTTCCATTTCTTTCCTTTGAATAGATCAAGATTTTCATATGAAATACTAATTTCGGCGAATAATCTGTGAAAGGGTAGGGATTTTGCATTGATTTTTTGGGGATTTTAGGGTTTTGAGGGTTCCCTTCTGGAACCCTCTTCCATTTCGAGAAATGGCCTCTCAAGGCCTTTTATTTACGAGAGCGGATTATCGTGTTGTGTGTTGACGCACACGTGTGGTCGTCACCAAGTTTTGTGCAGTGTTCGAGTTGTCGATATTGCCACAAGTTTCGCTGGACGGAGATAAAGATATAATTTCATTATCGCTGATAATCGAAAATGCGGGGAAAATGGGGGAAACATGAGGAAAACAGTGGAATTTTTCAATGAAACTTTAGGAATTAAAAAATTGCAAAAAGAATGCATTAAATAATAAATTTTCATTTAATGAGGCCCAAAAAGCATGCGTTGCCCTAAGAAATCACTCCAATAATAACCAAAATGAATTTATATAATACAAATGCAACCACCATACAATAAAGGAATAATCAAGACATAAAATTAAATGAATTAAAAAAGTACAACTTTCTGGCCATATTTCATCCCCACATGGAGTGATGAGGTGGCTCGTAGTCATCATCCAGATCCCTTTGCAGTTGGGCGTAATGTTGTTGCCTAATATGTTGATAGTACTATTCCCAAGTCATCCTCTGCTCATACCAATGGAGGCACTCTCTTATGTATCTTTGATAGTCGTCCTCCACAACCTATATGAGTACGTCTAGACGTGGGTACTGTGGGACATACATCGATATCATTGGTTGAGTAGGGTCTTAAGGGAATAGATCGAGTCTTACCCTGACTCCCTGACAGTATTGCCGTCAGTCATACAGGCACCATGAATATCCTCCCGTCAAAGGGTCATAACTCGAAGAGCTATCTGTTGGCTGCTCGTATTCATGGGCAGACGAGTGTGACTGAATGTTAGAACTGCCATACCCATACCCGTGATATCCCCCATGCGCATAAGGTGGGACTGAAGTGGAGCTCTCCCGCTCTAAACTGATGTCATAGATGACAAGCTATGTGCGAGAGCATCCGCTGCGGCGCTTCCAACTTTCTTCTTCGCACGACGCTCGAACATATGTGTGGGCTCTGATGCTCTCACACGCAATGGTGGACGAGATCCATGGTCCTCGTCTCGAGTGGCATGGTCAAAATACTGCTCCTCAATGAACTGGCCAATGAATCGTTGGATCTGACCTGTCATGTATCCCCCACCACTACCACCTCCACTACCATCAGTGCCGGTGCCTCCATCTCCTTCTTCACCATCGTCATTGTCGTCGTCGTCCTAACAACCAGTGTCGAGTGGGGGTTGAGTCTCATCATCATCACTCACTACAACTTGATGATGGAAATGGGTCTGCGAGGATGCCTCCTCGCCATCATCAGGACGTGTCGAACTCCTCACCAGAGGATTAAAGAAATCCGTATCTGCCATCTGTTGGTTTACTACCTGATCGACATCAATACCAAGAGACACTGCTCCCTTGACTATCTATGGAGTAGAGCCTCCCTCCACATCATCTAAATCAGTTGACTTGACCTACTCGTAAAGTGGGTCCTCCGCATCGTCACCTATCTGTGCCATAGTACCTATCGACAACAGGTTAAGCAGGTTCGGATTTTCCTCAATGTCTCAATCTGCCCGCAACTACCTCCCTCTTAACTTCATATTGTAATGGCACTAAACGAGCTTTTGCAATTTGTCATATGCCAGTCCGTTCCTCTCGCTGGTGTATATGAGTGACCACGTACTCCAATTTCTCTCGCCCAGTGAAGAGGATACAGTTTGTGCGAGAACACAAAACTGCAGTGTGAGTGTGTCGATTTCGTACATCGCCTACCAGTCGCCTATATATTATTCATGAGGAGCTTCTTTTAGTTTCAAGTTTAAACGTGAAATATAATTACCTAATTATATACCATCCTACATAAGTAAATAAGTTAAAAATGATACTCACAAGGCATCATCGTTTCTATTAATGCTTTGGCTAGTGCGGATGAGAACGTACTCCTAGCATCTCTAAACCGCAACAACTGTAAACATCGATTTACAGGTCACCATTTTTAACCACCCATATTTTAAGAAGAAAATTTATTTTATCAATTACCATCAACGAAATCTACTCATATTGCATTACCTGGTTAGTGAATTCTGCTTGCGTTGAAGATTCAGGGAAAAATCGTTCGAACACCTCATGGATGGCCATCTTCAAATCTTTGTTCTCATGGAGCCGACATTTATAATGGTATTTGGGATTTAGGTAGTATGTTGAAACCCAAATATATTTACTCAGTTACATTAACATACAAATAGAAGTCATGCTTAAAATGCAAGTGCAAGTGATAAAAAATACAGGTAAACATAACAAACTTACCAGCCTGGTGGAGTGGATGCTCGAGGGTCCTAGTCCATCGTTCATTAATGATATCGATCACCCACCGGTGTGAATTGGGGATTGCATTCTGTATCCCTTCTCTCATAATTCTCATAAGCTTGTAAATTGACTCCATTTAAGGCCACATCTCATTATCTATGGCCCGTAGGACCCTGTAGATCGGATTTAGAGTGGAAATGACGGTATGAACTCTATCCCAAAAGGAATCGGAAAGCACCATTTTTGAAACTTTCTTCGCACCCTCGGCCTTCCTCTTGGTCCACTCTAAGTAATTCTCAAATTTGAACAAATTCCTGAGACCCGCACGGTGCCTGTAAAAGCTGACATCTTTAATCACTTCTTTCAGGAGTTCATATATGTATTTATGGTATTTTATTTTGGTAGACGCATCAATAGAATTGAGGAAAATGGGTTGTCCTTTACAGTATACCATGAAATTGATAATGGACATTTTCGTGGGCCCCGTCCACCCATTGCACATGATTGTCACCTCGTTTTACTTACAATTCTGCTTGAGTCCACGTACCCAAGCCTGCATCTCCTCGTACTTCCGATCAAGGTAGAACCCAAGAATCTCATGTGGTGTCGGAGGCTTCACACTGGGCCCATGTCGCTACACCTCCTCAATCATATTTGTGAAGTAAGGGTTGGTGGTTGCATTAGTTGGTATGTGGCTTGAGATGAACCACCTAGATATGGCGCTCCCCACTTTATCCATAAACCCCTTATTCCATATGTTTTTTAACCTCTTCCGATTAACACCTGCAATGGGTGCATTTGTAACGCAGGCGCTTTGTGTGCGTTGTAGGCCTGCCTCCCCCAAACCTTCTGCTGCTCCCACCAGCCGTATGTTAGTAGCTCCCAAACGATAGCCTAGTCTCGTCGAGCCGTCTCCTCTGCTCCCCCTCCCACCCTGATGCCCAAGACTCGTGGATCGCATGTCTAAACACCCTCTTATCCCGCGTCGTAACACAGTCATCGGGATATGCAATCCTCTCGTCGTCATCATATTGCTCGTCCTCAACAATACCTAGGCCTTGTCGAAGACCCTGTAGCTTCTCCTTGAGATCCCTCTCTCAATCCTTCTACTGCAGCTTGTGTGACTTCGCATCAGCCAACACTCTTTTCATCTCCTCTCTTACTGACTTTATTACACTTGGGTAGTCTTTTACGTTCTTGTACCCCCTGGTAAATGCTCCTTTAACCTAGACACCCCCCACTCTGTATCACTTGGCCTGAGTAGCCGCATATGGCTCCACATTTATTTTCCTCCACCGGTCGTCCATGTTTCCACCCAATGTTCCTTGCTCCTCCTTTTCCCGATCCAGATGACATTTTGATTCCTGATAGCATACAAATTTCCAATAATCGATAAAAAAGAGGAATAACTCCTATTCAGTATAATGAGGCCCACATTATTAAATAACTAAAATTGTATAATTAACCCTCAATCGAAGGGTTCAGTTAGATCTAATAGCAAAATACAAGAGCTTAATATCTAAGCAAAGAGCATTTCTCTATTCAATCCCTGTGGCCCACACAAATGGTCTTCTAAAATAGATGGACGGAGTGGATTTGTGACGTACATCTCTATAGAGAGATCATTGTGGATATAACCAGTACATCATGGTGAGGTCCACGGATGAACAGGGTGGATTTCTCAAAAATATCACTTTAGGCCTCATGTAGCTTCCCAGCGCAGGAACTTCATGTGGAAGGCTTTGGCAGTAAATCACATCCTTATCAAACTAGAAAGCGAATTAGCTACTGTAGCAAAATTAGCTACCGATGTAATGTCACCAAGTTCTATGGGCCCCACCATGATGTATGTGTTATTTCCACACCGTCTGTCCAATTGGAGAGATCATTTCAGGGCATGAGCCAAAGACTGTGGTAGATCTAAAGCTCATGTGGACCCCACCATAGAAAATATTGGGGATTGAATGCCTACCATTCTTTGGGAACGAGAAAGGGAAAGGGTAGTCGTTGGTTATTGATGAAGGTTAGAGTGGCACCGTGCTCCTATGATTAGGAGTCAGGGCCCTTGGCTGAGGTCACCTTGGAGGGTTTTAGTAGGGATCATAGGGGAGCTATGGTTAGAGATAGCTATAGCAGCATTACTGCTCACCCCCCTACCATTAAAAACTTCTTGGGGCCATAGGAATTTTCGATCAAGCCGATATTTTTGTTTTCCCTTTTTCCATATATGTGTTAACTTATGAACAAGCTGGATCTCAAATAAACATGACGGTGGGCCCCAAGAAAGTTTCAACGGTGGGCAGTCAGTAGGTAATCTACGACCATCAAACTGGGAGCGGATTAGGTGAGGCCTTGGATCCACGGAGATGGGTGGGACCCCTAACTGTGGGGCTCACAGTGATGTATGTGCCTTAAATCTACACCGTCCAACCATTTTGAACGGTCATTTTAAGTCATGATCCCAAAAATGAAGCTAACCCAAATCTTAGGTGGACCACATCAATTGAAAAAGTCGTTTACCACTGTTTTTTGTCATATGGTCCATCTGAGATTTAAATTTGCTTCATTTTTTAGATCATGCCCTAAAATGAGCTTTCAATACAGATGGACAGCGTGGATGTAGTGTATAGAGCTACCTTCGTGCCCCGAGTTGTGGGCCGTAGAGATGAACATCACAAATCCACTTCGTCCATCTATTTTGAAAGACCATCTGTGTGGGCCATAGGGATTGAATAGAGAAATGCTCTCTTTGCTTAGATATTAAGCTCTTGTATTTTGCCATCAGATTTATCTGAGCCCTTCGATTGAGGGTGGATGGGTGGATTATACAATCTTAGTTATCTAATAATAGGGGCCTTATTACACTGAATAGGAGTCATTGCCCTTTTTTTGTCAATTATTGGAAATTTGTATGTTACCAGGGAGCAAAATGTCGTCTAGATCGAGAAAAGGAAGAGCAATGGACATTGGGTGGAAACATGGACGGCCGGTGGAGGGAAATAAATATGGAGCCATATGCAACTATTGCGGGCAAGTGATACGGAGTTGGGGGTATCTAGGCTAAAGGAGCATTTGGCAGGGGGTACAAGAATGTGAAAGACTGCCCGAGTGTAACAAAACCAGTGAGAGAGGAGATGAGAAAAGTGTTGGTTGATGTGAAGTCATTCAAGCTGCAGAAGAAGGATTGGGAGAGGGATCTTAGGAAACTGCTATGGGATCTTGGACGGGGCCTACGTACTGTCGAGGAGCTATATGACGACGACGAGGGGATCGCATATCCCGATGACTGTGTTACGATATAGGATAGGAGGGAGTTTAGACATGCAATCCACGAGTCTTGGGCATCGGGGTGGGAGGGAGAGCAAAGGAGACGGCTCGACGAGACTAGGTTGTCGTTTGGGAGCTCCTGACATGAGGCTGGTGGGAGCAGTAGAAGGTTTGGGTGAGGCAATGTGGGTGGTAGGGGTTCTGGCGGGCATGGCTTACAGCTCACACAAAGTGCCCGCATTATAGATGCACCCATCGCAGGTGTTAATCAGAAGAGGTTAAAAACGTATGGAAGAAGGGGATCAAGGAGAAAGTGGGGAGCGTCATATCTAGGTGATTCATCTCGAGCCACATACCAACTAATGCAGCGGCTAGTCCTCACTTCACAAATATGATTGAGGAGGTTCAGCAACATGGGCCCGACGTGAAGCCTCTAACGCCACATGAGATTCTTAAAGTCTACCTTGATCAGGACCACTAGGAAATGCAGGCTTGCGTACATGGTCCAATGCAATACGAAGTGATGATCATGTGCTATGGGTGTATGGGACTCATGAAAATGTCCAGTATCAATTTCATGGTATATTATAGAGAGCAACCCATTTCCTCAATTTTATTGATGCATCTGCCAAAATAAAAGGTCACAAATGCATATATGAACTCCTGAAAGTGAGTAAAGATGTTGGGTCCGAGAATGTCATCCAAGTTGTGACGGACAACGATGGTGCATTCGTTAAGGCGGGGAAGAAATTGATAAGGAGGTACTATCTCTATTAGACCTCGTGCGTGGCACACTGCATTGATTTGACTCTTGAGAGGATAGGCCAGAGGGACTCTATCAGGAAGACCATTGAAGATGCGAGGAGAGTGACGAACTTCATATACAATCACTCTTGGTTGTTGGCTGCAATGCGCGAATGTTGTAGAGGGGACATTGTAAGACCGGGTGCGACACGATTCACCATGGACTTCATCGCACTCGACAACTTATACAGGCACCGTGCGGATCTCAGGATTTTGTTCAGATCTGCGAATTACTTAGAGTGGGACTAGAGA
This sequence comes from Liriodendron chinense, assembly GCA_003013855.2. Lineage (NCBI taxonomy): Eukaryota > Viridiplantae > Streptophyta > Magnoliopsida > Magnoliales > Magnoliaceae > Liriodendron > Liriodendron chinense. Next base: position 28,083 of record PVNU02003347.1, on the reverse strand, counting down.
AAGATCGAGGGTGTGAAGAAGATTTCTAAAACGGTGCTTTCCGATTCCTTACAGGATAGAGTTCATATCGATGTTTCCACTCTAAATCCGATCTACAGAGTCCTTTAGGCCATAGATAATGAGATGTGGCCTTCAATAAGGTCAATGTACGAGCTTATGAGAATTATGCGAGAAATGATATAGACTACAATCCCTAATTTACATTAGTGGCTGATCGATATCATCAGTGAACTATGGATCAGGACTCTCAAGCATCCACTCCTCCAAGCTGATAAGTTTGTTATGTTTACCTGTATTTTTTATCACTTACACTTGCATTTTAAGCATCACTTATGTTTGCATGTTAATACAACTAAGTAAATAATATTTGGGTTTCAGCATATTACCTGAATTCCAAATTCCATTACAAACACTGGCTCCATGAGAATAATGATTTGAAGATGGTCATCCACGAGGTGTTTGAACGGTTTTTCCCTAAATCTTCAGCACAAGCAGAATTCGCTAACCAAGTAATGCAATTTGAGTAGATTTCGCTGATGGTAATTGATAAAATACATTTTCTTCTTTATAATCTTTAGAAATATGGGTGGTTAAAAATGATGACATGTGAATCCATGTTTACAGTTGTTGTGGTTTAGAAATGTTAGGGGAACGTTCTCATCCACACTAGCAAAGCATCGATAGAAACGATGATGCTGTGTGAGTATTATTTTTAATTTATTTACTTATGTAGTATAGTATACAATTAGGTAACCACATTTCCCATTTAAACTTCAAACTAAAAGAAGCTCCTCATGGATATATAGGCGAGTGGTGGGCGATGTACGCAATCGACACACCCGCATTGCAGTTATTGGCAGTCTTTGTTCTCGCACAGACTGTATCCTCTTCACCGTGGGAGAGGAATTGGAGCACATGGTCACTCATACACACCAGCAAGAGGAACAGGCTGGGCATATGACAAGTTGCAGAAGCTCGTTTACTGCCATTACAATATGAAGTTAAAAGAGAGGCAATTGCAGCCAAATTAAGGCATGGAGGAAAATCCGGACCCGCTCAACCTGTTGTCGATAGGTACCATGCCATAGATAGGTGACGATGCTGAGGACCCACTTTATAAGTGGGTCAAGTTAGCTGATTTAGATGATGCGGAGGGAGGCCCTACTCCACATATAACCGAGTGAGCAACGTCTCTTAGTATTGATGTCGATTAGATAGTAAGCCAACAAAGGGTAGAGACAAACTCCTTTGATCCTTTGGTGAGGAGTTTGGCACGTCATGATGATGGTGATGATGCATCTTCATAGCCTCCTCCCCATCATAAAGTCGTAGTGAGTACTGATGATGAGACTTAACCCCCACTCAACACTGGTAGTGGGGACGACGACAATAGTGGTGTTGAGGGGGGGGGGGGGGGGGGGGGGGGATGGAGGCATCGACATCAATGCAGGTGGTACTAGTGGGGGTGGAGGTTGCATTTTTGTGAGGTACACGAGGGGTCAGAGCCAGCGATCCGTTGGCCAGTTCACTGAGGAGCAGTACTTTGACCATGCCACTCAAGATAAAGATCATGGATCTCATCCACCATCGCGTGTGAGAGCATCAGCCCACACATGTTCGAGCGTCATATGAAAAAGAAAGTCGGACACGCCGCGGCGGATGCTCTCGCATGTAGCTTGCCATCTATGGACATCAATTTAGAGCAAGGGAGCTCCACTTACATCCCACCTAATGCGCATGGGGAATATCATGGGTATCCGTATGGGCATGGCAGTTCTTACATTCAGTCACACTCGTTTGCCCATGGATACGAGCAGCCAGCAGATAGCTCTTCGAGTTATGACCCTTTGATAAGAGGATATTTAAGGTACCCATATGACTGGCAACAATACCATTAGGGAGTTGGGATTGGACTTGATCTATTCCCTCAGGACCTACTCAACAAATGTTGTTGATGTATGTCACGCAATACCCACGTCTGGGCGTACTCGTACAGTTTGAGGAGGACAATTATTAGAGATGCATAAGAAAGTACCTCCATTGGTATGAGCAGAGGATGACCTGGGAACAGTACTGTCAACATATTGGGCAATAACATTACGCCCAACTGCAACGGGATCTGGATGATGGCTACGAGCCAACTCGTCACTCCATGTGGGGATGAAATATGGTAAAAAAAGGTATACTTTCTTAATTCATTTAATTTTATGTCTTGATTATTATATGGTGACTGCATTTGTATTATATAAATTCATTTTGGTTACTATTGGAGTGATTTCTTACGCAACGAATGCTTTTTGGGCCCATTAAATGAAAACTTTTTTATTTAATGCATTCTTTTTGCAATTTTTTATTCCTGAATATGCAAATATGTGTATTTAGGCATTTCCTGAAGTTTCACTTAAAATTTCCACTGTTTTCCTTATGTTTCTCTCTTTTTCCCTGCATTTTTTATTATTGACGATATTATTGGCAATAACAATATTATATCTTTATCTCCGGCCAACGAAACTTGTAGCGATACTGACAATTTGAACAATGATTGCACTCAATTTGTGAGAAATTGGGAAATTTCAATTTTTCCCAATTTTCCGCAACTCGGCTTAACTCTCCCATATCTCAGAATCGAAGCTCCAAATCAATGATTTTTCATGAAACATGAAGAATCTTGGATTTGTAACCATTTAACACTAATTTAACATGATTTACAAATAGAAAAAAGGATCGAAAATCGAAAATGCTCACTAGATTGAACAAGTGGGACATATTGGCACTACCTGTGCATTTTCTATCACAGAGATACAGGATATATCTTGGGATATATCGATCGATATCATTGAACTGAAAACATTGGGATAAGATAGGCGAATGGCACAAAATAATCAGAGCTTATTTAGAGGTGGTGGATAAGGGGATTAGCTGGCTAAGCAACAATTTGGTGGCATTCATAGTTGAAGAAACCCCTTAGTTGTTGAGGAATGGGTGGCTCTCGGATGGAAGCTATTGGAGGGAGAGGTCTCTATTTAGTCGATCAACATATTGGAAATGTGGATCTTGTTGAAGCCTTACCTTAACCGTGGTTGTTTGTTGGGCTGATGTGATCTCTTTAACAAGTGGTCAAATCATTGCGATGGTCCAGTTTTCAGATTTGAGATCGTATGGGTGAAATTATTGGGGACTTACATTGGTGATTTGGGAAGACAAAGTGTTATTGAAGATTGGATCTTGCTTAGCGGACATGGTTGAAATCAATTCCTGTTTTCTCACTTAAAAGTTAAAGAGAAGAAGGGAAAGGCATTATATGCTGTTTTAAAGGCATGGATTGACATGTTCAGAGTGGTTATCAGCGTTAACAGAGAGGAAGACGTAGAGGGCTTAAGCAGAGGATGGAAGATTGGAGGCTAATGTTGGGATCGATTGGGTTCCAACGGGAAGAACCTGTTTCAATCATTGCTCGAAATATCGGTATCGCGCAATGTATTGCAACCTTGAGATGTAGATATGTATCGGTTATCGCATGGGATATATCATTTGTATTGCGTAACTTATCGCACTTTTTGGAAACATTGGGAAAATGGTTAAATTTTTTAATGAAACTTCAGGTATTGTTAAAAAAGACCTTAATACACACTTTTGAATCATAACATCTAAAAAAAAGTGCACAAACTAGGTTTCCTTTGTATAGGGTCTTAAGTTATGCGCTGTCTGATTGAACTAAGGCAACTATATTCAAATATGATGCATAACATTTATAAATGTATCAAGACATATATGAAAACACAACCAATGCATTCAAAAGCAAAAGACAGTAGAAATTAAAAAAACACACATATAGCCTAGACCCACATAGTGTTACTTTGTGGCTTGTAATCATCGTCTCTATCTCGACATGACTGGGAAGAAGACTGCTCCTCTACAAATCGACAGTATTGTGCTTAGGTCATAGTAAAATGGTACCAATTAAGATACTCTCTGACATAACGTTGGAACTCATCCTCTTTGAACTGAACTAATATACCCATTCGTGGGTACTGTATAATAGCCACAGTTTGTGCCCGATATAGATCTGGGATGGGCATAGATGGAGCTACTGGGTATCCTTACTGCCCTCCATATCCATACTACTGCCCACATACCTGCCCGTATGCGGAAGTGAAGTCCTGACTGTAGTCGAAAAATGATGATCTGTAACTACTGGAGTCGCTCCCGCATGTACACTAGCTCCATATCCATATCCATGCTGTGGCATAGAACTTGAGCCACTCTCCTATGTATGTGATCCATATCCATGTTGTGGCTTGTAACTTGAGCTTCCCTCCCTCATCCATGAACCGAAACTAGAGCCACCTCGCTTCCCACGAACGCTTGTGTCCCTCATGCATTTTGGCAGTATCTCCTAAAAATCAAGAAGCTTTTGTGTCTATTTTTTCTTCTGTAGCCTCTGGCGCTCGTATGTCTTATTGTAGATAAGACGGGGCCATGGTCCTCCCAGATGAGAACCATGGTCAGGGTCCTGTGTGGCATGATCAAAATCCCCCTTCCCAATGAAAGGGCTCAGAGGCCTTTAAGGCTAACTCCCACCCTCACCGCCACCATACCCGTCGCCATCATCACCATCATCGCTACTATCGCCAGAGTCACCATCACCCCCTATCGTTGTCAGCAGACTCATCACCATTGCTAAATCCACCCACCACATTACTCTGTCTCGGTGTCAGACAATGTCTCTCCACCACGTGTCCTACGTGATCGTGACTATCACGGATTGCCCACCGAACTCTTCATCAATGGGTCGAATGCCTCGTTAGGAGATCTCTGCTGCTCCACATGTGCATCAACATCGATTCCTTGTTTCGCTGCCTCCGTCTCAACATGCGGCTTTGGTCGCCCTTCTGAAGTATCCAAGTCATCCAACCTAACCTATTGGTAAATTGGGTCCTCATCCTCATCCAAAATAAATGAATGTTGCCCGACCGCCATTAGGTCCAGTGGGTGCTCCTATTTTTTTCTTCCTCCTTCGGATCGGAGCAGCCTCTCTCATAGCTTCATATTGTCGTGGCAATACATTAGTTTTTTAAGTCAATTGTACCTCAGTTTGTTGCGCTTATTTGTGTGGATGAGGGAGAATGTACTCCAATTCCTTTCACAGGGTCACGAGGACACTGTCTGTGCAAGCACACGAATAACCAGTCACTGTAAAACCTCGCAGTCAATGCCATACATGGACCACCATTCACATCCACTTGAGTATTATAAAATTCTTTCATTAGTTTCAAATTTTCCAAAATAATATGAAATTAAGTTTACTATAGTAACTCACATGCCATCATGGTTTTCCTTGACTCCACCGGGGGGGGATATTGATGACATATAGCAACAAGGGTAAGTATGGAATGGTTGATATGAAGATAGGGAGAATGTAATTGTGGAACATATTTACCTCACCACGCTCACTACGGAAGGTGCCTTTCCCCGTACAGTTGGAGAACAAGTGATCATACACCCACCTCATGTATAACCCTCTTCAATTAATTGTCTTCGTAGAGATTCTGGCTGTAGTGGTATTTGGGATTCAGAAAATATGTTGAAAACCAACATGATTCAAATATTTAGATATCAGTTTAACGATTGTCTATTATTACAAATGGATAAAAAAAAAATCATATAAGTACTTACCGGCCTGATGTAGTGGGTGAGAAAGCATCATTTCCCAATGATCGTCTATTATTGTATGGACCCACTTATACGTGTTGGGGGCTTTAACCTTGATGGCCTCTTTCAGTAGTTGTATGGACGGATACAACGACCCCATCGACGGATTTGTCTCATTGTCGACCTTCCTCAATACCACATAAATGGGCTCTAGAATACCCACTACGTTGCGCACGTGATCCCAGAATGCGTTGCTCAACATAAGCTCCTCGATTCTCTAGGTTGCTCTCCTCTCCCTCTTTTTCCATTCTTCGTAGTCATGAGAGGTGAAAAGTTCTCGTAACTCCTGCTTGTGTTTGATGAGGCTACTTAAGGCAATATAATTTGTGGTGAATCGCGTCTCCCCGAGGCGCACTATATCCCCACCACACCTCTCGCACATTGTGCTTAATAACCATGTGTGGTTATATATGAAATTTGTAATGAGTTGTGCGTCAGTGATAATGGTCTTCATTGATGGCCTATTCCCAATCGCCGCCAGCATGAGATCGATGCAATGAGCTACGTAGGAGGTCCAATACATATTATACTTGTCTTAAATATCCTTCCCCGCCTTGATAAATGCACTCCCATTGTCCGTAACAAATTGCACAATGTTTCTCATGTGAACATCCTCTATGACATTGTGAATTAGTTTATAAATGTAGTTTGCATCTTTAATCTTATTACTCGCATCTTCAAACTTTAGGGACACCGCTCGTCCCCTGCAATAGACCATAGAATTTATGATCGACATCTTCATCGGTCTGGTCCAACCGTTACACATGACGCTGTAGTCGTACATCTCCCATGACTGCTTATATGACTTCACGTATGTCTTCATTTCTTCATATTCATTATCCAAATACTTCCCCATGATCTCAAAGGGCGTGGGGTGAGGGTGTGCAACCTCATGGAGGATGTTAGAAGGAGAAACATTATGCAATTTGTTACAGACAATGGGAATGCATTTGTTAAGGCAGGAAAGGATATTCAAGACAAGTATTATATGTATTGGACCCCCCGCACAACCCATTGCATCGATCTCATGCTAGAGGCGATCGAGGATGGGCCATCAGTGAAGACCGTTATCACTGACGCACGACTCATCACAAATTTCATATATAACCACACATGGTTATTAGCCGCAATGCACGAGAGGTGTGGTGGGGATATAGTGCACCCCAGGGCAACGTGATTCACCACAAATTATATCGCCTTAAGTAGCCTTATCAAATCAGGGGTTACGAGAGCTTTTCACCTCTCGTGACTATGAAGAAGGTAAAAAAGAGGGAGAGGAGAGTAACCTGGAGGATTGAGGACCTTGTGTTGAGCAATGCATTCTAGGATCGCGTGCGCAATGTAATGGGTATTCTAGAGCCCATTTATGTAGTATTGAGGAAGGAGGACAATGAGACAAATCTGTTGATGGGGTCGTTGTATCCGTCCATACAACTAATGAAAGAGGCCATCAATGCTAAAGCCCCCAACATGTATAAGTGGGTCCATACAATAATAGATGACTGTTAGGAAAGGACGCTTTCTCACCCACTACATCAGGCTGGTAAGTACTTATATGATGTTTTTTTTATATGTAATAATAGATGACCGTTGTACTGATGTGTAAATATTTGAATCATGTTGGTTTTCAGCATATTTTCTGAATCCCAAATACCACTATAGCCAAAATCTCTACGAAGACAATTCATTGAAGAGGGTTGTACATGAGGTATACGATCACTTGTTCTCCAACTGTACGGGGAAAGGCACATTCGGTAGTGAGGTAAATATGTTCCACAATTGCATTCTCTCTATCTTCGTCTCAACGATTCCATACTTACCCTTGTTGCTATATGCCTCCGCGACGCGGTTGGAATGTTTGGGTGTCCCCCCGCGATAGAGTCGAGGAAAACCATGATGGCATGTGACTTACCACAATAAACTTAATTTTCATATTATTTTGGAAATTTTGAAACTAATGAAAGAATTTTATAATACACAGGTGGATGGTGGTCCATGTATGGGACTGATTGCGAGGTTTTACAACGATCGGTTGTCCGTGTGCTTGTGTAGACGATGTCCTCATCGCCCTGTGAAAGGAATTGGAGCACATGCTCCCTCATCTACACAAATAAGCACAACAGACTGGGGTATGAATGATTTCAAAAGCTATTGTATTGCTACTACAATATGAAGCTACGAGAGAGGCTGCTCCGATCCGAAGGAAGAAGAAAAAAAGGACCCACTGGATCTAGTGGCGGTTGGGAAACATTCATTTATTTCGGACGAGAATGAGGACCCAATTTACCAGTGGGTTAGGTCGGATGACTTGGATACTTTAGAAGGGCTACAGGAGCATTATGTTACGACGGAGGCAGCGAAACAAGGGATCGATGTTGATGCACATGTGGAGCAGCAGAGATCTCTTGATGAGGCATTCGACCCATTAACGAGGAGTCTGGTGGGCAATCCGCGATAGTCACTACACGTGGGACACGTGGTGGAGAGACATTGTTCAACACCAAGACAGAGAGTGATGCGGCAGGTGGATCCGGTGATGGTGATGAGTTTGATGATAGCAATAGGGGTGATGGTGATGATGGTGGCGGCGAGGGTGGGAGTCAGCCTCTGAGCCCTTTCACTGGGGAGGGGGATTTCAATCATGCCACATAGGACCCTTACTACGGTTCTCACCCGGGAGGACCACAACCCCGTCTTATCTACAATAAAACATGCAAGCACCAGAGGTTACAGAAGAAAAAACAAACAAAAGTTTTCTGATCTTAAGGAGGAGCTATTGGTAAAATGTATGAGGGACACAAGCGTTCGTGGGAAGCGGGGTGGCTCTAGTTCCAGTTCACGGACGAGGGAGGGAAGCTTGAGTTACAAGCCACAACATGGATATGGAGCACATACACAGGAGAGTAGCTCGAGTTCTGTGCCATGGCATGGATATAGATATGGAGCTAGTGTATATGCGAGGAGCGACTCCAGCAGTTACGGATCATCATTGTTCAACTACGGTCAAGACTTCACTTCCGCATACGAATAGGTATGTGGGCAGCAATATGGATATGGAGGGCAATATGGATACCCAATAGCTCCATCTATGCCCATCCCAGATCCATATTAGCCACAGATTATGGCTATATACAGTACCCACGTATGGGCGAGGATGAGTACCAACGTTATGTCAGGGAGTATCTTAATTGGTACCATTCTATTATAACCTGGGCACAATATTGTCGATTTGTAGAGGAGCAATATTCTTTCCGGCCACATTGAGATAGAGATGATGATTACAGGCCACCGCGTAACTCTATGTGAGTCCAGGCTCTATGACTTTTGCTTTTGAATGCATTGGTTATGTTTTCATACATGTCTTGATACATTTATAAATGTTATACATCGTATTTGAATATAGTTGCCTTAGTTCAATCAGACAGTGCATGGCGTAGGACCCTACACAAAGGAAACCTATTTGGTGAACTTTTTTTGAGATGTTATGATTTAAAAGTGGGTAATAAGGTCTTTTTAACAATACCTAGAGTTTCATTGAAAAATTCAACCATTTTCCCCATGTTTCCCAAAAGTGCGATAAATTACGCGGCACAAACGATATATCCCGTGTGATAAATGGTACGTATCTGTATCCTAATGGTGCGATACATTGCGCAATACCGATATTTTGAACACTGGTTACATTCAACAAAGGAATGTGATGGTGCACAGGCATCAGTGCACAACAATCAACCTAATGGTAGTAGTGACAGATACTGCACTCTGGTTGGTTCACCAACTAGAGAGAGACACCTATCAATTAGCCCACATGCATCATGTGAACAGGAGGGTATTTCAATAGGGATTAAAGTTTCAAATCGCCTCTTGCTCTTGCATGTGAGGGAGATCCAGGAGCCCTCTCATTTGCTCAATAATGTTGTAGGCTTTTAGTTCATGTGCTATGAGGAAAGATGTTATTTCCCCAACATCAAGGGCAAAGCCATCATTTTCCATATGTGAGTTGGTTTTGACTTAATCAATGAGGGAACTTGATGGGGAATCAGAGGACATGCTTAAGTGTACCAGAGACTGAAGCGACCACCGACATCAGCACAACTTTCTCTCTGGATAGGAGACGAATTCCAGGTGGAGCCTGCCAGGCCAACTTGAAGACCCCACATGCATTGGACGAGTGTTAGGAAGACCCCACACTGAGATGATGCATATGAGCTACTTTTTAGGAGTTCTTAGCCATAGGTTTTTAGTTTGGGGTCCATCGGACCATTGGATCATCTTGATCAAGCCATTGGACCGTCAAATCTTCCAAATTTGGGCCCCTTGGACTTTGATTTTTCTTTTATTTTTCCTTTATGTTATTTTTAGGATTTGTTAGACAGTTTTGGATTACTTTTAGTTAATTTGGATATCTAGTTTTGAGTATGGACCATTGAACTTTAAGTAAGAGCATACTCGTAATTTCTTTAAAGTTTTATTATAAAAAGCCAAGGGGGGAACGTCCAACCCTATGGTGTATTTGAGAAAAAAAAAAAAGAAAAAAAAAGCTTGGAGCTTGTTCTCTCACAAAAAGGGTTCTCCTTCATCTTCCTTTAGGGTTTATGAGAAAACCCTCCCTTCCAATCACATTGTGGAAGGGTAACATCTAGCTTGGTGGTGGATTCTACAACTTTTCTCTTTCTCCATTCAAGGTACTCAAACACCTTCATCTTCTTCTTTCTTCTTCAACTCATATCCTAAAACCTACAATCTCCCATCTTTTCTTCTTCTTCCCCATTCAACCCAACAAAATCCTCAATCCTTTTCATTTGGCATAGGCCCATGTGACCTTAAAATTCGTTTTCCCTCAAAACCCTAACATCTTCCTATCTGAATCCATCAAAGCTAACCTAATCCGACGCCAATTTTCAAATTTGACTACCCCCTTTCACCTAAATCTGAATTTCAGCCTTTCCATGGCCTTAAATCCCTAATCCTAATCCCCAAATCCCCAATTTCCAATTTTCCTTAACCATAACCTTAAAATTCCCAAAACTCCAATTCCAAAGACCAAAACTCCCTAGGAAATTCTGATTTTGAGCCAAAACCTATAAACCCAAAATTTGAATTTTAACGGTACCTTAGTTATTCCCGTGGATGTGGCACTACGTATGCTAGATTGGCAGTTCTATCTTTCAAGTGGGCTATTCTTGAAGCATTTTATATTTCGTGCACCATACATGTGACTAACTTAGCTAGTTGTTAATATGAAATTTCTATTTTGTGGTGTGAATTTGGTTGGGTTTACATGTTGATTGCATAGTTATTACATATTTTGATCTCATCATAGTCATCCTAGGCTAGTTTTCACTCGTCCTACATCAGAACTTTTCATGTTCAAGGCTTTTCCTAAGAACGGAGGACACAAGTCACAGGAGATCGCTCTTTTCTCCCCTAAGACATTGCTTCCTCCCATCTATCTATTCCATCCCATGCAGAATCAAAGGGCTTTCATGTTGAAGCGGTGTTGAAAATTATGGATCAAACGATGCAGAATCTCACTAGGAACATTTGCACGAGATGGGAGTATTCTAATCGAAGCACAATTAATTGATGTCATGCTTGATGTAACAAGATCGAGACCCTCAACAAATCATGTTCTGGAGAAAATAGGGGGTTGGTGGGGTTAGTTGTGGTTAATTTTTTTAATATTGGTATATAGGGGAGTAAGAAAAGCAAAAAACGATAAAATAGAGTTGTATCAGACCATCAACAATACAAGACTATATTGGTCGAAAAAAAAAAAATTCTTCTTTTTTTGGCCCAAAACAAAATGAAAACTGAAATTGCGTCTATCACTCACACTTTGTAGACGATATGCGTGTGAAAGCTTAGAGCGGAGCTTATGGAACTATGGCTAAGTCCTAGAAGGGGGGCAAGGGGTGATTAGGACCGTTTTAAATCTTTTTTTTTTTTTTTTTAATTCCTTCCTAAGTTAAACTAATTAGCAGTTAAACTAGTTAAGCAAGAACACTTAGCTTCCAAGCATAAGTGGGTCCAATCACAAAAGCTACAAAAGATAATGTAATTAAGCCAACTAGCCTAAGCACATAGATTATAATAGTGCAACATGTTAAGCTTCTAATCAATGTGCAATTATCTAGACTAATAATGGTATAGTTACCTAAGCAACTAGACTAGAAGTGAAACTACAAGATGTGTGTGAGAATCTACCTATCAATGCATAGCATATATTTCATTCCAACATTCATACAATTAACAATTAAATAGACAATGTTAGAATAGAAATGTCCCAAATGATAATCTCAAACACAAGCATGTATAACGGTTCGGTTTCCCATACTCATCCCTTGAGCACATCGGATTTCACTAGGTAGTTTAAATTAGGTTCCTCTCAACCTAGGTGTTTTAAATCGGTTCCACCCTATCGGGGAGTCTAACAAGGTTCCTCCCAATCTATGACGGAGATTTTAGTGGTTCATCTCTCAACCAAGATGTTTACGAGTTCCATTCAATCCTTGGGTTCCAATCCTAGAACCTAGTATACACTCCCGTCGGAGGCTCCCCTTGGAGACGTAGTCGAGTTTGATTTCAAACTCTTGCACTCGACCCTCCACAAGGAAAGAATGCAACCGGACTTTTACAATTTGACACTTGTCGGATTGAGCCCATTTCGTAGCGTCGCTTGGGTTGCTTAATCTTCGCTCTCCCGTGCTTCAATCAGCTCCCCTTTGCTCCCCCGGTCATGTTGCCAATGCATTGCCAATGCCTCAGCTCCACTGATCAGCTACCTTGCATGTGATTCTCCAAAGAGATGCTTAAGGTGCTAGGAGGTGGTGGTGAATTATCTACAACTAGTAGGATTTGGTTGCCTAGAGGAATTCCACCTAATTAGATCTCTAGAGAGGTTTAGACTAAGGATATACCCAGTGTTCGTAGTATCGGTATCGCATTACATTTTGCACCCTTGGTATACAAATACATATCGGGTATCGCTAGGGATATATCGGTTGTATCAGGTAATGTATCGCACTTTTTGGGAAACATGGGGAAACATTAGGAAATTGATTGAATTTTTCAATGAAACTTAAGGGATTGTTAAAATGGACCTTAATACACACATTTAAATCACAATATGTAAAAAAAAAAAAAAAAAAAAGTTCTAAATAATGGGGTTCCTTTGTAAAAGGATCCGAAGCTATACGCTGTCTGACTGAGCTGATGCAACTATTGTTTAAATTGATTCCATAAGATATATAAATGTAAGAAGGCATTAATGAAAACACAACCAATTCATTGACAAAGTAAAACAAGTAAGAGAGTTGAGAAATATACCTATGGATGATACAACTGATTGGGTTTCCTCCAAATGCAATTTTGACTATCCTAGTTCAACACAATGCAAGTTACCCTCTATGGCTTAGATTTATATGGGGACTTACCAAAACCTAGAAAATGGCTAACTAGACTCAACAAAATATGACCCCTTCGAAAAGTTGGTCTATAATTTTTTTTTTCTTTTAGGGAGGAGAAACTAAAAGAAAATCGAACAAAAAATCGTTTTTCCCAAAAAATGGGGGAACTCTTGTGTGGCTAGATGATACCTGGACGATATCGTCTAGGTATTGTCGATATTTTGCGATATCGGCCGATATTTTGTTGATATCTTGTCGATTCGATATCACACGATAATATCGATATCGGCTGATAATATCGTCAATGCATAGGAACAGATGGATTTTTTGTCTCTTCAGGGCAGTTTTGTATCGCTGACCTGCGATATCGATAGTATCGGCCGATACTATCGATATTGCAAACATTGGATATACCTATGGTTATGGTGTAGGTGTCTAAAACATATAGAGATCAAGAGAGAGCAATTTCATCTTCATATGAGCTATCGAATGCTCCAACTTGTGATGAATCACAAGGAAGATGACTTGGAATGGTTAGGATTAGAGCTGGTAATGGTTGCTTAAATGGTGGCTTCTAATACATTAAATTCCCTATCTCCTAATGGCCCAAAAGCCGAGCTCTGTTTATATGGAAAAAGCTTCAACGACGAGACAACGGCAGCCAACGGCTATTTGTCAGTCAGCCAATAAGTCCTGCCGGCCAGCCGATCTAAGGTCATCAGTCGACCGATTATGGACATTGGTTGGCCAAATTAGGCTTGGACAAAAGTTTTGTTGTTGCCCTCTTTTGGGCCTAAATTGGTTGGTCGACCAGGCTGTCGATCGGTCTACGCCTTGCTGTCGGTTGGCCGACTGGTCAGTCGACAACACATGAAATCTGCTGTTTTGGTTTGCATTTTTATAGTAGTTCATGGACCTCTTAGGCCTTCCTTTAGGTGGTCTTTTGGGACACCTAAGACTATTCTAAGATGACTAAAAGTTTACCTATGGGTCAAGTCATCTAGAGGTATGGTTTTGGTTTAGGTTCAAGGGTCTTGGGTCACTATGGCATCTCTGATTTACCTTTTTCTTCTTCCTTGATGCAGTTATCCACTTATGTCATCGGTCTTCATCTTCTTTGGGCTCAACCAACACCTAAACACTAGGACCTACCTAATTGACAAATAAGGTGCACTAGTATGCCACAGAAAAGTGCACCAACAAAACCATTCCTCTTCTTTACAAGGCTTGTCCATCTTATGGTTTCTTAACCTTGAGGTCAAAGGTTCGAGGAGTGGTGCCATCATCTTAAAAAAAAAAAAAAAACAATTTGAAAAGTTACGAGGAACATACGAGAAAAATGTGAAGCTCCATAATTCATCATTTCATTATGTTTTTAACATGTATTCAATGGTATATCAGACCATTCTTTGATAAGAATATTGTATGTTAGCTTGATCTGCTGAAAGTCAACCAAATAAGCATGATTTAATAGATTACACCCATTATAGTGAAATAAAAACAAAAGGAAGAAAAAACGAAAACAAAAAGTGATAGTTTCGCCCCTCTAATTTTTCCTAAAATGATTCATTCTACTTCGATTTATCGAATCTCACTCAAATCTTGTGCTTCAGTCCAAAAAATTAAGCCTAGATCTAGTTTAAAATGAGTCTTTAAGCTTCCTCCATGCTTGAATGAATAAACAAGTGAAAAACAAAATAGAGAGTAGGAATTTTTTTTTTGAAACGAGCCCTTTATGGCCATATTGATTTGTCTCGGCCATATCAGCACCAATATTGCTTGTATGGTCTTTTTTTTAATGCAACGATTCAATCCCCATATTGCTTAAAGCAGGTGACCAACAGTTAGAAAACAACTGATACCTGCCATATAGTAGCCAATTTCTAGAACCATGGCTGAGGTAGGCGACTCGATTCCTCCTTGTTAATGATTAATGATGCTATGCGGGTCCTGCAATGCCTGGGTATTTATGTCTTTGTCAACAAGTTGATCCATAAGTTGCAAGCAGAGAAGATCAGAACTACAAATTATCATTTCCAAGGTATTC
This sequence comes from Liriodendron chinense, assembly GCA_003013855.2. NCBI lineage: Eukaryota > Viridiplantae > Streptophyta > Magnoliopsida > Magnoliales > Magnoliaceae > Liriodendron > Liriodendron chinense. The sequence goes on along the minus strand of PVNU02003347.1, from coordinate 12,915 downwards.
CATGAAAAGGATTACAATCAAGGATAAGGAGGGAAGGAGATGAATCAAAGACACCATGGGGAGAATTGGAAGAATGGTAGGGGTTACTTTTGGGGACTGTGAAGAGGATTTGTGGCTCTTTTCAAACTTATTGAGGAAAAAGAGAGAAGTTGAAATAGGAGACAAAGGCAGAGTAGTCAACAGGTAAAATACAAGCTATTAAACCTATCTCATTCGATTAATTTAACTGAGGGGTGTGTGGAAAGCAAGGTGGACAAAAGGGATGGGGAAGTTTTGAGATTTCCAAATGACTTTCTTGGAATGTAAGGGGGCCGAGGGTTTTGCAGAAACATGTGCAGATCACGCAGATATGCAAAAACTAAAGGGGGCATTCTTGGATTAATTACTATAGAGGGGGTGGGGAAAGCAAAGCGGACAAAAGGAATAGGGAAGTTTTCAGGTTTCCAAATGACGATACTCTCCTAATACCAGAGTATAAAGATCACAGGAGTATAAAAATTACAAATATAATAAATAAAATCTCAAGAACTTTTATTGGTATCGGCTTTAATACCAGAAATGGATAAGGATCAGTTTAACCTAGCAAAACATTATTCATTTATATATAGAACAACTTACTTAGAAATACTTATAGAGATTGGGAGTTCTCATAAATCTTAAAGTAGTGTTGGAGGAAGACCATGCAAAACTATGACACAAATACTCACAAGACAAAAGGAAAAAACACTCAAAACTAACAGAGGTTTGGGAGTTCTCATAAAACTTCAAGTAGTATTGGAGGAAGACTGATGTAGGACGGCCTAATCTTTCATGCATGCGTGAGAAAACATATAGATTCAGCGGAATAATATAAGCAAATTAAGTAAGCATTCACCATTCATCATCATAATTAAGAAAAACACAAGAGACATGCAACCAATGGGCCATCATCACAATCACGCAATATGAGATTCAAATCATGCGTGGATTGGATCTGGCAAGGGATGGAACCTCCCGATCTTGCATGGTTTCATCCAAACACTCAAAGAGATTCACTAGTCCAAGAAATCAAGAGATTTCTGGATTAGGGAATTCTAAAGTCTGAGGAAAGGATTGTTAATTCAAAGTTTCAAATTTCGGATGATGGAAAAGTGACAAAACAAAGATTAAAAGAAAGAAAAAAGAAGTAAGAATACGTTTAGAAGGAAGAGATTGGAAGAAAGAAGAAGAAGGAAGAAGAGAGAAGAGAAGAGATTCACCAAGAGGAAGAGGGAGATAAGCCACCAAAGCTTTCTTCTTTTATCAAATCAATAGCATAATGATAAAAAAGGTTAGGGCAACACCCTTATAAAATTCGAAATTAACATAATTACCAAAATACCCCTACTAACAAAATTTTAAAAAAAAGACATTCACACATAAAAACGTGCGTACATTGACCCAAAACTCAAATAAGTAAAAGTGCATAAAATAGATGCAAATCTAAGATCTCGATGGCCTCTGATGATGGCACGATGAAAGTGGACCACGATGAACCAACGGTCCAATCACACCATCCTCGCGATCCAACTGTCCAATCATCTCCTCCAAGCAACTTACACATGTCACGAATACATGTGTAAGGTCTTCACCATGATCTAGGGACTTGGACTCGATCCAGGCCCATCATCAAGCCATAGGGACATAGGCATTGCTCGCCTTCTATGCTGGTACACTCTGAAGGGCTTGATGTCCGCATCAAAGACCACGCAAAACTTTGACACAAATACTCACAAGACATAAGGAAAAAACACTCACAAGACATAAGGAAAAAACACACAAAACTATGTAACCCTTGATCTCTTTCTACTGCTAGTGATGCACGAGTTTTGAAGCTTTGCTCGAGCTCAGAAGTTTCTTTCTGATTATATAGAGGATAAAAGTAGCTTCAGTGATTTAGCCTTGTTATAGAGAGACGCCATCATACCATGATAATGTTGCCTTTCTTATGTTGAGATTCCATTGTACTACAATAATTTTGATATTATTGTTGAGGGATGCTTGAAATCTACTTTTGTGAATGACGACACTTTTACTTTTCAGAGATTGAAATCTACATTTTAGTGAATAGCGAAAAATTAGCCATGTGTTTTGTATGAGGTGGAGTCAGTCCGGCTTTATCAGGGAGAAGGAGACCACTTTTTCTTTTAGTGATGAAGAATCTTGCCATCAAATCATTATGTTGTCTTTTGAATATTTTCATTGATATTGTCTTGATTATGATACTAGCCTTGAGGCTGATCCACTAAAAAGGGTGATTAGTTAAGGATTTCTTAAGATGTTTAGTTAGGTCAAGGCTTTGATGATGATGACATAGTCATGAGACATGGATAATTTGCTTGTGACAATCAAGATTTGTAATGAAGTTGCTTTTTAATCCTTAGATGTCGATTCTTGTTCACAAATTCTCCTTTGAGGATGGCAAGCAATAGTTGTGCAAAAGTGTGCAATGCAGTTTGCCCGTGTTGGCATGTGAGTTGTGTTAGTAAAATTTTATTGTTGAGTTCTCTACTTTTTTATGTATAGAACTACTACTCAAGCTTAATCTTTCAAGTGTGTTGGTGCTTCGTGCTTTATTGCTTTGCCTAGCAACTGCCCCTCCATGACCTCACTTTGCTTGCTCATGATTTCGAGTGTGCATGTAATGGCTGGGCTGGAGGTCAATACTAGATGAGACCAGTGTTTTCATTGTCGAAACGCCGATAATATTGATGTCACCAAACCGGCGACTTCTCTTCCTAATGTCAACGGAATATCGGCAATATTGTTGATTTTATTGAAAAATCTAGCTATCGTCGGAATTTCCAATAGCCACCTAACATGAATGCACTATAGCCACCAAACATCGGCCAAATCATCGCTTGTAGCCAACTACCCCAAAGATTTTGATAAAAAAAAAGGGCAAAAAAATGTGGCGATTTCGGTGAAAATTGGTGACAACTCTCTCCACCATTCCGGAAAATTGAAATAAATATGAAAAATAGGAAAAAAAAATCCCTTACCTTTATTCGCAAGATCTGCCTGAAGGGGTGGCTTTCGGTTGGATTTGGTGGGCCAATTGCAGTTGACAACACCGGATTTTCAGAGGTTAAAAAAACCTATCCAATTTTCTTCCAAGAGAATAGATTTGAAAAGAAACTAGATTTCGGCGAGGATTATAGGGATTTGGGTTGGGATTTGACAAAGAAGATGAATTTTCGAAGAGGTTTTGGAGATTTTAGACGGACGGGAGTTGTCATTGCCGCTATGGGTTTTCTGAAGGAGACGAGAGGCTTTCATTTTTACGAAAGTTCTCTCAGTCTTAACACTTAAGGGAGTGGATTCGGTGCGACTCCAACTCCATAAAAGATAGTGCAACCCTTATGGTGGGGCCCTGATGCAGGGACATGTGATGACCTAACCCTAGATGCATGTACATTTAGATGGAAGATATTCAAATAATAAAATTAAGCAACTAGTTGTTTCAATCAGAAGGATTAACAAATCTCAACACAGAGATGAGATCCATCCGTCCGGATCATGCCCCTTAGAATAAAAATCACGTAAAATCGTAAAATAGGGAGGATCTAGGGATATGGGGATATTCCAGATCTAGCATAGACCAATCCACAGTTAAGTTTGGATCCGGTTCTCATGGCTAATCGTCCCTCTTTTCCGTTTGTACTAAAAAGGGGGAAGATTCAGAAAAGGACGAAGGAGATAGAGAAATAATGAGTTGAAAGGAAGCACGGATTATGAAAACGGAAGATTCTTACCTTTCTTGCACCTTGAAGAACTAGAAACGAGGAAAATCGAAAAATCGGGGTGGAATCCTCAACACCCGAGGGCCAATCCTAAAACCCTAATCTCTTGAATAAAGAGGAAGAAAAGCATTCGAATTTTCTATTCATTCAATAATAATCGAAATAGGGTTCTCACAATGTATACATAAGCCACGAAAGTAGAAAAATGCACTAAAGCACTTGAAAACCATAAAAAGAACATAAAAATGCCTGAAACTAAAACATAGCACTAAAGTGCCTAAAAATAAGAAAAAACACAGAAAAACGTCTAAAGACTAAATCCACCCCATGGTCTTGTGATCATACTGCTCCTACGATCCCGTACTCGTAGCATGTCAGAAAATGGGTCTGATGGACCCGACGTCCATCCACATCAACTTATCTACTCCAGTACTCAATCAGCGACGTCTCCTCCTCTGGTACACTCTTAAGAGTGCACCACCGATGTCCGCATCAATTCTCCCTGGGTGGGAAGAATTCGCCACTGGCGAAAGTGAACTCCTTTACCTCTTAAGCATGTCTGGATCGATGTACTGTAGCTCTGTCTCAGTAATGTAGGAGTTATTTGCAGTAGGCCTATTCCTCCATTTAATTAGGAATTTCTAGTAACCCCCTGAGCGAGTAAAAACCGACTCGGAGTCCAAAATATTCTCTATCTCGTCTCTTCTCGATGCAAATGGAAGAGAAGGTAAGATGGGTATGGGAAGGTTAGGTTGTGGCCAAGGTCCATATATAGGAGAGGTCTGGGAAGAAATATGGGAACCAATATATAGAGGTGATGGCTCGTGATAGGAAACTAGATCTTCCACATTAAATGTGGAACTAATGCCCATGTTAAAAGGGATATCGACAACATAAGCATTAGACCCCAACTTTTTCACAATTTTATGTGGGCCTATATTACGGGCATGAAACTTCTTCATGGATTCAGATGGAAACCGATCAGACCTAATACGAACCATGATGTCATATCCAGGTTGAAATTCCTTAAATCTCCTGTGAGTGTCAGTAGAAAGTTTATAATATTAGTTACTTGAATTAATCTTCCTCCTGATCTCACTATGCAATGCGTGTATATGTTGGGCAAAGGACTCTCTCCTAACACTGAAGGATGCAGTGGGGTAGCCATGGGGATCAAATTTATGGCAGCTCGGGGTCGAAGACCTAAAATAATTTCAAATGGGCTCACTCCTGTGGACTTGTTCACTGAAGAATTATAAGCGAACTCTGTTGTGGGAAGAACAGTGTCCCAGGTCCTTTGATGGTCTCCAACTAGACATCTCAACAAATTCACTAGGCTACAGTTCACTACCTCTATTTGACCATTCGACTAGGGATGATATGTTGAAGAAAACTGAAGCCTCGTACCCAAAAGATGCCAGAAAGTCTTCCAAAAATAACTAGTGAACCTAGTATCTCTGTCAGACACGATGAATCTAGGTACTCCATGAAGTCACACAACCTCCTGAAAGAATAGCTTAGCAACGTGGGAGGCATCTGAGGTCTTATAACAGGGTATGAAATGGGTCATCTTAGAAAATTGATCAACAACCACGAATATGGAATCGTACAAACGAATAATCTTGAGAAGCCCAAGCACGAAATCCATACTGACATCTTGCTACAGGACATGTGGAATTGGCAAAGGAGTGTATAAACCTGTATTTCGTTTCCTCTACTTCGCCAGTTGACATGTCCGACACTGCCGTACAATCTTGGCCACATCTTGCTAGAGATTAGGCCAATTGAAATGACCAGATACAAGGGCAAATGTTTTATCTCAACCAAAGTGACATGTCATCCCTCCAACATGAAGCTCCCACACTAGAAAATCACGGAGGATGTGCGTGGGATGCAGAACTTGTCCACTCTAAAAAGATATCCGTCTGTAATGACAAACTCAGCACTTCTCGAGGGCGGGTTACTAGACAATGACGCAAAGATGGTCCCAAAGTCAGGACAATGCTCATGGACCACAGCGTCATGACATGACGGCTAAGCGTGCCAGCAACCTTATTCTCTTTTTCGACCTTGTGCTTAAGCACAAACGTGTATTCTTAAAGAAATTGTGCCCACTTGGCATGCCTAGGGCTCAACTTCTTTTGAGAGCTCAAATATTCCAAGGCCTCATGATCAGAGAACATGACGAATTCTTGCGGTAATAAATAATGCCGCAAATGGCGCAATGATTGCACAATTGCATAGAACTCTGTCGTAGGTGGAGTAGTGTTATTTAGCCTCATTTAGTTTCCCCTTGAAAAAGACTACAAGATGTCCCTCTCGGCTTAGCACTCCCCCTATGGCAAGTCCTGACACGTCACACGCTACCTCAAAGACTTTGGAGAAGTTAGGTAGACGTGTGACGGGCGCTTCCGTCATCTTCTTCTTGATTTCAGAGAAAGCCCGCGCTGTAGCTTTAGTCCATTGGAACTCCCATTTTCATATGCAATCTATGATGGGAGCCATAATAGAGCTAAATCCATGAATGAACCGCCGACAGAATGTAGCTAAGCCGTGAAAGTTTCGCACGTTGTGTATGCTACTCGGCTTAGGCCAATTGACAATGGCCTTAACTTTCTCAGGGTCTACAGACATACCCTCTGAGGAGACAACGAACCCCAGGAAGATAACTCTGGAGGTCAAGAAGGAACACTTCCTGAGGTTCGCATAAAGTTTTTCTACTCGTAGGGTGTTGCAGACCTGCCTCAAGTGTTTGAGGTGCTGGCTAGGTGACGTACTATAGATGTGGATATCATCGAAGTACACATCTAAGAACTTACCCATAAAGGGTCGCACCACCTGGGCCATCACCCTCATAAACGTACTTGGAGCATTGGTTAACCTGAAGGGCATAACCAAGCACTCGTACAGCCTGTCCTTCGTTTTGAAGGCATTCTTCCACTCATCTCCTGGGCAAACACAAATTTGGTGATAACCACTCTTGAGGTCCATTTTTGAAAAGATAGTAGAGGTGGTCATCATGTGAAGCATGTAATCAAGCATCGGGATCGGAAACCGATACTTGATAGTGATTTTATTTATGGCTCTACTATCGACACACATGCGCCATGTGCCGTAATTCTTGAGTGTAAGAAGCGTGGGCATTGCGCATGGGCTAAGACTCTCACGAATGAATTCATTTTTAAGCAGTTCATCCACCTGCCTCCTCAACTCGACATGTCCGGTGGGATTCATTCTGTAGTGAGGGAGGTTTGATAGGGTCACCCCCTGGGACAAGATCTATCGCATGCTGAATGTCCCGCATCGGTGTGATCTCGTCTGGAAGGTCCTCAGGGAAGACATCTCGTAACTCTTCTAGAACTGAACGAACCTCCTGGAGTAACCCTATAGCAACCTAGGGTGTACTCTCTCTAGCTAGTAGAACGTACACCATAGTCCCAACTTTGGCCTCTCTCTCAAACTCCTTAGCATCTATGATGTGGATAGACTTCGACTGAGGCGTCATTTGACTCTTAGAACTGCCTGGAGACGCAACATCTTTCGCTCTTGTGGACGATTTGGGAGGGAGCAGGCTCAAGACAAGCTTCTTTCCTTCATACTTAAACACGTCCGAATATTGTGACATTTTGTCAAAGAGTCATGGCCTTCCCAAGATGATATGACCACCGTCCATCGTGACCACATCACCCCACAACTTGTCCTTGTATGATCCAAACTCAATTGGAACAAGGCATCGCTAAGTCGCAGGAAGGGATGTCGCATCCACCCAAGAAACTCAGTATGGGTTGGGGTGAGGGACTGGCTTCAACCCCAGGCGACTCAGAGTACTTGGAGAAACTATATTCCCACAGCTCCCGCTGTCTATGATTACTTTGCAGCTCCTCTCCACACTTGGCGTAAGTGTGGAAGATGGTGGTTCTGCGCCAATCCTCACTTTCCTTCACCTGGGCCAAGGCATACCTCACCACTGCAAGTGGGGTAGTCTCCACGATATCATCCTCGGCATCACTGGCCGGCTCTAGGGATGGGACGATGATCTCCTCATCATTCTGGTCACCATCAACTTCATCTGCCACTTCTTCTGTAGAGTGTTTAGAAACAAAGGCAATGCGCCCACCCTTATTTGAACACTCTGCGGCAATGTGAACCATACCACCACAGCAATAGCACTGCCCTAGCATCGTGGGCCTAGTACTTGGTCCATTCAACATTGTTACCTCGATTTTTCTTGACTGGTTGGGTACCAGGTTGAGCTCTAGGTTGATCTCCGGCCTGCGGTCTCGCTCCCTGCAAAGCTACTCCAGGCATAGTAGGTCGAATCTTAAACCCCCTAACAGTGGACTGGCACACATAGCGCTCCAGTTCCTGCACCATCTGGTAAGCGCGCTCTAAGCTGGTGACCATGTGAGGCATGAGCACACGCTGGAGCTCAGGCCAGAGGCCCATACAGAAACGGTAAAGAACCACAGCAGGGTCCTCAACCACATCGCACCTCATCATGTATTCATCGAACTTAGTGATGTATTCCGTTACCGTCATAGATCCTTGGCGCAAAGTATGACACTGATCCAACAACCTCTGCCTGTAAGAAAGAGGAACATACTTCTCTTGTAATAACTCTTTCATCTCAATCCAAAAGAGAATTAGCCCCTCTCTAGATCGCTCACGGGGACACTTGACATTTCCCCAATGTATTTTTTCCTGGTCTACCAACTTCATCTTGGCAAACCCGACCCGTCGTGGGTCTAGCAAACCGTGCCACAAAAAGAAGTGGTCCATGTCTGCTAGCCAGTCGGAAAAAACTTTGGGGTCCAATCTCCCATCAAAACTGGGAGCGTCAACCTTAATGCCCTTCATGACCCTAGCAACAGGGTCCTCCTACTCATGGTATCTCTGAGGTTGCGAATATTGCACCCCACCATGGCCCTCCCGTTGAGCAGGGAAAACGGATCACAAATCTGTGGGGGTGGCAGAGGATGCACCCCATCGTGTTCATTGCCAGGCCCACGAGCCTGGCTTGCGCCCAAACCATCCCTAGGCGGATCAAGGCCCACAACTTGGGACTGATTGACAGCCCTAATGTCAAGGGTCGCCTGGGAACCATCTGAAGTGGTGGCCTACGTGCTAACCTCTAAGCACGTAACCCTCTCCTCTAAACGTATGAATCTATCTTCCTGATGCGCAAACTGCTATGCGATCTCATCCCTCGAGGACCGAAACTATCAATTCTCTTAGTTAGACCCTCCATAGCTTTGGTGAATTTATTAGACTCCATGGTATAATGGAAACCAAACCCACGACCAGTGCGCGTGGGCATACGTCAGGAGTGAAAATGTGAAAGGGCCCTAGATCTAGGTGCGCAAAGGTGTGTAAAGGTAAAAATCTAAATGCAAATTTAACTATCCTAGTTCAATGCAATGTAAGCTACCCTATATGGCCTGGATGTATATGAGGACTCAATAAAATCTAGAAAAAATGGCTAACTGGACTCAACAAAATATGACCCCTACGTAGAGTCGATGCGCGGGTTTACAATTTTTATGATTTGAGATATCGGTTCCTTTGAAAATTTTCGCCGCAAAGGGGAATTTTTGGATTAATTGACCTACGCTAGACCTTGGGCTCTGATACCAAAATTGATGCAGGGACATATGATGACCTAACCCTAGATGCATGTATATTTAGATGGAAGATATTCAAATAACAAAATTAAGCAACTATATGTTTCAATAAGAGGGATCAACAAATCTCAACACAGAGATGAGATCCGTCCGTCCGGATCATGCCTCTTAGCATAAAAATCATGTAAAACTGTAAAATATGGAGGATCTAGGGATATGAGGATATCCCAGATCTAGCATAGACCAGTCCACAGTCATGTTTGGATCCAATTCTCAAAGCTAATCATCTCTCTTTTCCGTTCGTATCAAAAGGGGGGAAGATTCAGAAAAGGACAAAGGAGATAGAGAAACAATGGGTTGAAAGGAAGCACGGATTATGAAAACGGAAGATTCTTACTTTTCCTGCACCTTGAAGAACTAGAAACAAGGAAAATCGAAAAACTAGGGTGGAATCCTCAACATCCGAGGGCCAATCTCTTGAATAAAGAGGAAGAAAAACATCCGAATTTTCTATTCATTCAATAATAATCGAAATAAGGTTCTCACAATGTATATATAAGCCACGAAAATAGAAAAATGTACTAAAGCGCCTAAAAATCATAAAAAGAACATAAACATGCCTAAAACTAAAACATCTAAAGTGCCTAAAAATAAGAAAAAAACACAGAAAACGCCTAAAGACTAAATCCGCCCGATGGTCCTGTGATCATACTGCTCCTGCGGTCCCGTACTCGTAGTGTGTTAGAAAATGAGTCCGATGGACCTGGCGTCCATCCACATCAACTCATCTGCTCTAGTACTCGATCTACGACGTCTCCTCCTCTGGTACACTCTAAAGGGTGTGCCACTGATGTCTGCATTGGGCCAACCTTGATGTATGTGTTGAAAATCCATGTCGTCCATACTTGTGTTCGAGTTGTCAGTATCGCTATAAGTTCTGCTAGTCGGAGATAAAGAAACAATATCGTTATTGCTGATAATATCGCCAACAACCGTAAATGAGGGGAAAACAGGGGGAAACAAGTGGAAAGGGGTGCAGCTTTTCGTTGAATCTTTCGGACATGCCTAAATACACATATTTACATATTTAAGAATTAAAAAAATTGCAAAAAGAATGCATTACATAATGAGTTCTCATTTAGTGAAGCCCAAAAAGCATGCGTTATCGTAAGAAATCACTCTGATAGTAATCAAAATGAGTTTATATAATACAACTGTACCTACCATACAATAATTAAGCTATGTAAAAGTAAATGAACTAAAAAGGTACACCTTCTGGCCATCCCTCATCCCCACATGGAGTAACGAGGTGGCTTGTAGTTGTCATCTAGATCTCGTTGTAGTCTGGCATAGTGTCGCTGCCCAACATGTTGACGGTATTGTTCCCAAGTCATCCTCTGTTCATATCAATGGAGGAACTCTCTTATGTATCTCTGATACTCGTCCTCCCGGAACTGTATAAGTATGCCCAAACATGGGTACTACATGACATACATCGACGGCATTGTCTGAGTAAGGTCCTAAGGGAATAGATTGAGTCCAACCCTGACTCCTTGATGGTATTGTTGCCGGTCATATAGGGTACCCCAAATATCGTTTGTCAAAGGGTCATAACTCAAAGAGTTATCTGTCGATTGTCCATATCTATGGGCCAGTGTATTAAATAGCATCTGTAGTGTACGCAACGTAGCATCGAGCTGTCATAGCACTGCAAAATAGCGTAAATCCCCTGTAGCATGCTATGGGGTCGTAGTGTATGCTACGTATGTGTAGCGTGTAACACAGGTAGCATGCACTACACTACATTATTTTTTTTTAAAAACTATTCTTTATTAAAAATGGTGGTGAACTCACAGTTTTAAAAAGTTTATATTATAAAACCAGAAACTAATAGTTTTGATTTATTTTTTTGTTAAAGAAAGGTGTTTAGTTGAGTTGTAGTGTGTTGAACTAACGCTACAAGAGGTCTTAACTTTAAGTAAAAAGGGAAAATCGAATGGGGTTTTCGAAAACCCTTGCTGACGCAACTCGACGCAACTTCCTCTCCTTCTCTTCAAATCTTTCAATCCAAAAGCCCATTGAAGGGGCTTCTTTGGCTAATTGTTGGACCTTATAAGGAGGTCCATTTGATGCAGTTTCACGATCATTGGAGAAGAAATGAGGGAGAAATCAGATTTCCCCAATTCCGGTTCCGGTCAGCTGTGGAGCTTCATTTTTTGGAGTTTTCATTGATTGAATCTCCTCTTAGGCTTACAATAGGTACGTTTTAATCCCCTTAGTGAGTTTCTTTTCATATACAATGAAAATAATTAATTATTTTGATTTTTTTTCATTTTTTCTTTTCTAAAATGCCAGTTATTGTGCATTTTTTGTTCTTTATCATTTATTTTTCAATATTTGTGTAGCTATGCATTGTTTTTTATGGTTTGGCCCATGTGGGGCCCACTAAGGTGTGTGCGTGGGTGGATTTGCATTGTTTTCAATGGTGTGGCCCACACGGGGACCACTGTGGTGTGCGTATGTGTGGATGTGCATTGTTTTCTATGATATGGCCCACATGGGGACCATTGTATTGTGCGTGTAAGTGTTAGTGCATTATTTATTATGGTGTGGCCCACATGGGAACCACTATAGTGTCCATATGGGTGGTTGTCCATTATTTTCTATGTCGTGGGCCGACGTGGGGACCACTGTGGTGTGTGTATGGCTGACTGTGCATGTTTTCTAGTCCATCATGTGGGCCAACACTCTCTTATGGTGGTTTTTCACATGTTAATGTTGATCTTTGTGATTCACTAATTTGTAAGTTTGCGACGTGTGATTTTTTTTAAGTGAAGTAGTGAACTAAATAGAGAAGAATGTCTAAAGAAAAAGAGAGAGATTTTGCTTGGAAATATGTGGTCGATAATCCACTTGGACAATCTCATAGAAATTATGTGCACTGCAAATTTTGTGGTCAAAGGTGTACCGTAGGCGTGACTCGCTTAAAGAATCATTTTGACCGGAACCCACAATGGGATAAAGTTGTGCCCAAAAGTGACGGAAGAAGCCAAGGAGGAGTGAAGAAAGTTTCAAAAGAATGTCATGACGTAAAAATTAAAAGAAATGAGGCGTGACTCGCTTAAAGAATCATTTTGACCGAAACCCACAATGGGATAAAGCCGTGCCCAAAAGTGACTGAAGAAGCCAAGGAAGAGTGAAGAAAGTTTTAAAAGAATATCATGACGTAAAAATTAAAAGAAATGAGGTGTTTTGAGATATAGGGAGGGGTATTAACATATATTTCTGGTTCTGCAAGTGATAGCGTCAGTGTGGGTAATGATGCTTTCATTGGTAGGCAACTTGGCAGTGGATCTTCTAGTAATCAACCAATGGCAAGAGCAAGGGGTCCTATGGATCAGTTTGTTAGTAGTGAGCAACGTCAATCCACATTGAATTCAAGGTCGAAGAAGGAAGAAAGAAAAGAAGTATGCATAGCACTAACTTTCCAAAAAAAAAAAAAAAAAAAAAAAAAAAACCCCCCCCCCCCCCCC